>JAJOOS010079917.1:0-56206 GCA_029582725.1 Solanum chiquidenum | reverse complement strand
GTTAGAGCGTTGATGGCCAGAGAAATTTTACTGCTTAGTCAATTATTGTTTTTCATTCCAAATGATGCGTACCATATATCAAAACATGCACAAAAACACATTTGAAATTTTTTCTGTTATGATCATATACAAGAACACATACAAAATAACAAAACAACACCAGCATTATAATAGAGCAGCTTTCTAGTCCAAAATGAATTTTCCATCTTTGAAATGGTAACATATATGGGTTAGGCATACACATGTTAGCCCAAATTTGATGTACAATTCAGGTAACCTTTTATATAACTTGTTCATGCAGTGTGTTCATACTCCTTAGCCACTTCTAAACAATAAACAAAAGAAAAAATGAAAGTCTGATTAACATGATAACTCACCTATAGTTACTTACTTCATTAACTGATTGTAAGAATTAACAATGAAATAAACCCATATTCGCGCTTGACCTTTTGTTCTCGGAACCACTCCCTTGGGACTCGACCCCAACCCATTCGATTGGGCTATATTACTATTGTACGATCGTAGACACTTGAATTGGAAGTTGTGTCTTGATTACGCAAACATCAAAATGGCGCCGCTGCCGGGGAGTGGTGTTATTTGAGAATTTTTAGTTAAGTCGAATTTTGCTTTTGTTAGTTATAGTTTACTTACTTAAGTTTTAGTTTTGGTTTGTGTTGCCGTGTTGAACAGATAATAGGAGAATAGTTGGTAGCAATAGTGAACCAATGGATCACCTTTTCTTGAGATTGATGACTCTTAGGGATAACATCCTAAATTTCAAGCAATTAGAAAGTGAGTCGATTTATGAGTTGTGGCAAAGGTTTAAATTCATAGTGCAACAATGCTCAACTCATGAGATTCCAGATAAACTTCTATTGGAATGTTTACACCGAGGTCTTGGCTTCGAAAATAAAATATTGGTTGCCAACTCTCTTCGGGAAGCTTGATGCAACATTCCTATGAGACAACAGTCCAATTTCTTGATTGTGTGGTCAAACCCAACGAGGAGAAAGAGAAGGACTAAGAGTTGACCACTTTGTTGGGGCAGCCAGATGTCTTGGCTAAAAAAGTCAATGACTTGGAAGTACTATCCAAAGGGAAGGACAAGTACATTCCCCCTCACGAGCGTCGAAAGACGAAGAAGAAAGTGGGCAAAAAGATTGAAGAGGTCCTCTTACTCATTCTATGCAAAGTCAAAAAACACGACAGAGTGTTAGAGAAGATTAGAGAGAATGTTATGATGCTGAATCAGATGACTACGTCTCATTCTATTCTCATTCAGCTGATGGGGTCCCAAATGATGTCTTCTTCTGACCCTGAGCCAAAAAAGGGGTGGCCTTATGAAAATAAGGCAACCCCCACTACTGAAATTTAAGGGTTGACTTGCGTCGTGCCACGACTTTAACTAAGGCGTTGTTTGGGAGGCTACCCAAAACCCTTTTATTGCTTTATTTTTGTTTTTGTTTTAGTAAATAATGGTGTGTTAATTGTGCAGATTTAAGTAAGGAAGGTGTTTGAAAAGTGCAGGATTGGCGAGCAAATAGTCCAGTCAGCGCATCACCAAAGATATCGGCGTGCCCGACCTTATCCGCCGTTTGGCTCAACACAATTTTAACTTGGAGCCAGTAAAACTCGGCGAGCCCAGGAAATCATTGGCGAATCGCCAACCAAGTTGGCGACCCCGACGTAGACCGCTGTTTGGACACCCACAATGAATGAAGGTCCTATAAATTTCGGCGAGGTAAACGACCAGTTGGCGCTTCACCGAGTAGATTAGCGAGTGCGACTAACATCGCCAAAAGGGGGAGAACTGGACGGTTTTTCAAGCCAAAGGTTTAAAAGTTTCAAATTCTTTCACTTTCCCTCACTTGCAAACTTCACAAACTCGCACCTATTTGGTATTTTCAATATTCTTGCACTCTTTGAGTATTTTGGTTGTTGATTGGTGCTCGGATTTGGATTACAGTGTTGCCTAGCGATTCAATATTAATTTAGTCAGCATTAAAGGTTAGTTTCCGAACCCTGAATTCCTTTTATCGAATATTGTACTCAAATGCAATGATATCCTTTCGTTGAATTGTGCTGAGCCTCTCTGATCTAAATTTTTTTTGTGCCTATAATGCCTTTGATGTTTGATTCCCGTAATTCGTGCCTTAAAGTGGATGAAATTTTGTGGGGTTGTGCTTGAGTGTCGTTGGGTCTAGGCTTAATTTGAGTTGTGCATGCCTTGATTTTGTTTTCGGGGGTTGCGGGGTTGACTTAGAGAAATTGGGTTGAAAGTAGGCACGTTGGGTAATTTGGCGAGCTGGGTCGAGCTCGTCGAATTACTCGGCGGTTCGCCGAATGTCCCCATCTCGCCTTTAATTTCATGCTCAATATGTGGTTGGGTTCTGTCACTTTCGGCGGGAAGCTTGAGGTCGCCAAAGGCACTTGGCGACTCACCGAAAGACTTCTTGATCGCCCTTTATCTGCACCCATGTATCCTCTTTGCGCTAAAAGTTTCGGCGGAGGAATCCTTGCTCGCTAAAGTAATTTGGTGACACGCCGACTGTTTCGGCGAGTCTTTCTGCAACTTATTATCTATGCATTTATTTGAAAACTCTTTCTCGAAACTTTGCAGATATGGCTAGATGGAAAGTAAATGGGAGAATTATGCCACCCCGACAGATAAGAGCACAAAATTTCAAAATGATTGAAGGGAGGTCAAATCCTCCCAAAAAAGGAAGACAAGAACCTCCACCTGGAGACAAAGGCAAGAGCAAGAGGCCAGTTTCAACAGGAAGACTAATTCAAGAGACCATTCCATCCCTTCTTGGGCCCGGGGATTCTTCACAGCCGTGGAGATATTTTTGGCAAATGCACCTGTAGAAACTCCTGATGAGTCTGGAGCTATTGTTCCTTTTAAAGAAACTCAAGGCACTGATGCCCAAGTTCAGGCTGACGCATCGGACCCTGATGCCCAGACAGATGGAGCGAATGCATAGACAAGATCTTTTTTTTACCTCCCTCTATGTCTTACTTTATTTTGATTTTTGGATATTTTTATTTGCATTTGAGGACAAATGGTTTTTATTTGTGGTAGGGTGAGGCCCACCTTTTCGTTGTATGATATGTTATAACTCTGTTTTTGTTTATATAGTTAGGTCGTGAACTATAATTGTGTTAATACTGCATTTTTTGGATGGTTGAGCTTGTAGCTCCTTGTTTTAATTGCAAAATGATTTTGACCCTTTCAAAAAAATTTGCCACATCTTATTTGTTGGAATGTGGTTGTTCTCTTGCTAATTTGAGTATCGGTTTTGATCAATATTGATGACTTGAATAGTGCTCTCAATCAAACGAACATGAATGTGCGGCTATGATGAGGTCAAATGAAGTTGCATAGGCAATATGTGAACTCTTTGCATCTCGTTGTGACTAGCCAAGTATTGAATTGAGTCTCTTGTGATGAACATTGCACACTAGCGAAAGTGTGGAGTCTTGTTTGTCATTTGGTGGCAATGCCTTGTGTGATGAGCTTACTGTGAACCATGCATGATGATACATAGAATTTGCCCCGTTGGTCCAGTTAACTAAGTGATGTAAACTCTTGATATGATTTTAGGCAACTTTAAAGAGTGTGAACCAATTTGACATATACCTCTTTTGTGGCCTACCTTGTGAGTGTGTGAACTCCTTTTGAACACCTTTTTGAGCCTTAACCTTTCCTTGGAAGAAACTTGATGAAAACCATAACCGCCCCTAATCCATTACCCATAATCCTCATGACTCTTGGTTAGTTTGAATAGTCAACTTAGGCCAAAAGCCTAAGTTGGGGTGTGGTGGAAATAGAAGGTAAATCAAGGAGTGCAAGAAAAATCCCCTTTTGACCCATGGTTTTGAGAAAAATGGAACCCCTCCGTGTAAAAAATAAGAAAATTAAAAGAAATAAAAAGAAAAAAAACGAAAAAGTTGTGGAATAAAGTTGTAAAGGTGAAAAGAAAGTAGGGTTTCCAACATTCCATGGGAAGTGAATAATGGGATGACTTATGAGCACGAATGAATATGATGAAGGAAATGAAAGAAAGTGTTGTTCACACCGCAGTTCATGAGGATTACAGCCTTTGAGCCTAAATGGCCATCCGTTTACACTCAGCCCCATTACAAGCCTTGAAAGACCTTTTTGATCTTGAGTGAGCTGAAACAATTTTTTATTAGAAAATACGGGTAAACATATGGGTGAAGTCATGCATTATGTTCATCTTTGTGAGTGTGAGCGTTGCATTTGATTCCGGAGCTTTAAATTGTGAACCATTGTGTGTGAATGTGGAATCATCATTTGTGTGAGGGCATTTAAATACCTTTGATGAGCTTGTACTTGCATTTGAAGCAAGTATTGTGAGCTTGAGATTGTTTGATAATGGTGAGTCACAACTTGAATCTTTGAGTGCACAATTGATCCTTGCAGGAGTAAATTGAGTCTTGTTGTATGTATTCATGATTGACTCTTGTGTAGCACTGTTCGAGACATCCTTTTTGAACTGTTGAACTTGAGTTTGCTTGAGGACAAGCAAATGTTTAAGTTGAGAGTGTTGAAGAGTCCACGATTTGGACTCATTTAGGGCCATATTTTGATAGAGTTAGTGTCCTCAAATACATATTTTGTCTCAATAACTTATCGAAAACCTTAAGTTTCAGCCTTTTAGGTATTTAGACTTGGAGACAAAGCATGGACACAACGAAGTAAAATGGAACGAGGCAGCTGAAAGAACGAAGAAATGAAGGCCTAAAAATCGCATAATCCATTAGGCGAGTCGCCGAATGGCCTTAATCTCGCCTAAAGTTCTAGTGTGCTGAGCCCTGAAGGAGAGGATCAAGTCGGCGCTGAAAAGGAGTAGTCGGCGTATCGCTGAACAGTTCCGCGAAACAGTACGATATCGCCCAAAGTCACAGGACGCGAAGATGTTGAAGGCAAAAGCAAAACGGCGATGAAATATACCAAAGGGCGGATTGTTGAGTTGATCGGCGATCCCGACTAACTGCGCCGAGTGATCCTTCGCAGCACACTTTCTGAAAATTATAAATACTAGTTCAAATTTTAATCTTGTATGTAATTTCAGATATAACATTTTATTTTTCTAAGTTTCAAATAGAGAGACCTTGTTCTTAGCTTTTGAAGATTTGAAGACTTCCAATTTCAAGAAATTGGAAGTGGTTGTTGAAGATTCTTCATCCTAGACTTGTTTAAAGTGAATATAAATCATACCCAGTTGATGTTACTTCAATTTGGTATCATTTTCTTCCTTTTTTCTATGTCTAGCTAAAACTCCAATTCTTGGAGTGTGATTTTGTGAATATGGATTAAATTTCTTGTTGGGTATTGCTTATTGTTAGTCTATTTGTTGTTTAAATGTGATTTCGTTTAATAGTTGTGTTTGAATTTAATGAGATTGTAGTTGCAAATACGATTTCATCTTAGTGTTTTTGGCTTGCTCGAGAGAGAGGTTTTAAAACTAAGACTACTAAATCGATAACAGGTGATTATTGGGTCGTCATGGGTTCAGATCGAGAGAATGAATCCTAGGCTTTTCCCACACATTCAGCTCGAGAGAGTGAATGGGCTAAGGCGGAGGCTGTGCTTAAAAGCGGTAACTCGATGTTTAAGAGAAACTGAGTTGATTCTGGGTAAGTTGCTCGAGAGAGAATTTACCCCCACTAAAATCTAGCCTAGTTGCAAATGTTCAGCAATTGATTATCAATAGCATTTACCCGATTGTATAGTTTATCCCATATTCCTATCATATCCCAAGAATCCCGTCTCCCTATACTCACATCTTTGTATTTTCGTTGGTTTAGTTGTTAATCACTACAAACCTCCTTTGATAATTGACATTTGTGTCAACCCCTTAATTTATGATGTTTTTACTCGATAATATTTTTAACTATGGTTAACTCTAGAGCAAATTCGCGCTTGACCTTTAATTCTCAGAACCGCTCCCTTGGGACTCGATCCCAACCCATTCGGTTGGATTATTTTACTATTGTACGATCGTAGACACTTGAATTAAAAGTTGTGTCTTGATTACGCAAACATCAGATACTCATAGAGATAAGTGGAAAGAAGCACCGTAGACAAGCATGAGTTTTGTAGAAGTGTGGCAGGCATGAAGCTTGTCAAGAGTTCCTCCACTTGAAGTCCATTTGACCCTTTGGCTGGAGGGGGAGTTTGTTGGGCTATGGCCCATGTTCCAGCCAAAGGCTCATGGCCTAATCCTTCTTGGAAAAGAATTAAAATTATTCTCCTTATTTGGTTTTCAATTCTATTCGCAAAAGAATTGGAATTGTAATTCTATTTGGAGTTGATTTTGGCTTTGTAAGGAAAAGCACAACTCTATAAATAGAGAATAGCTTTGAGAGAATAATTTAATTGTTCATTAGTATTGTCTTTGAAAGACATTAGGACATAAGAGAGGTTTTTGAGAGAGCTTTCAACAAGAGAGAAGAGAGAAGGAAAATGGTTCTTTTGCTGCAGTCTTTTTTCCGTCCAGCAACCTTCATATCGCGTTTCCCATTTAACTAACCGTTGGATCGGGCTGAAATTTTTACTGAGTGTTCCTTACATCATGGTGGTTGATTTGAACGGTGGAGATTGGATTAGTAGGTCAGCATGATCCTGTTTTAGATCCCGAACAACATATGGGTTTGGGTGGTGTTTCTTTCTATTTATCTTTTGTTGGTGTAGCTATTGTTTGTTCTATTTTGGCACTTGTTGTGTAACAAGAATATTTGTAACCCTCTTATTGTTATAGTGAAGCAATTCGGATCTTGTCGATCCCGTGGGTGTTACCTTCGGTTTGAAGGGTAATTTCACAATAAACTTGGTGTTTTTTATTTTTATATTTTTGTTTTCATCTTTTCGTCACACCATAACCTATTAAGAAAAAATAATAATTTTTTTTACATGTTTTACCTTTAGTATGTGGATCATTGTTTTTTTAATAGTAAAAGTGTTAAGTTCAAATGTGACAAGTAAAGTTACACAGGGAGAGTACTAAAATATAAAAATTGATTATTCTTTTTGGGATCGACTAAAAATGTGAAGTAGGCATATATATTGGTCGGTTCAATTCAGATAAAAGTATGAAACCAAGACTCTATATTTATATTATCTTAAAAACATGAACTCCTAACTTGAATGTTAAATTACTATAATATCCCTAACTTAGGTTGTGACTTTTTCAATAAGTTGTGACTTTTTTCAAAAGGTTGTGATTTTTCGATGAGTTGTGATTTTTCCAAAGAGTTGTACTTTTTCAATTAGTTGTAAGTTTTCCAAAGAGTTGTCTCTTTTTCAATAAGTTGTGACTTTTCCAAAGTGTTGTGACTTTTCGGAAAGGTCGTGATTTTTCAGATAAGACACAAAAAAATATTTGTTCATACTACCATTTGTTGACTATAAATAGAGGGACTTCCTCTCATTTTTCAACCACAATTTTTTCTAATGTTCTACTCTTCTTCTTCTTGCATTTTAAATTATTTTGTGTGATTTATTGTCGTTGAGTGAGTTTGAAGTTTTATGGAATATAAGGTACCACTATTCTGATGAAGTAAGTCATTCTATCCTAAGATGGTATATTCCATAACCTCGAGTACTTGAGGAAAATAATATAATTTTGATGATATAATAATTATTTTTTTGCTTAATATATACATTAGTATATAATGTTCCAATATATGAAGTTAACATGATGTAGTCTAAATTCATTTGTTTTTGTTAACAATTTCTCTTGTGATGTAGATATATGCTTCTGAATATCTTTTTCCAAAATTTAGAGAATTGTCACGATTTGTTTTTTATGCTCAAGACAAAAGAATGACTTTATTTATCAATGCTACTTATGTGATTTAGACTCTCAGGAAGTTTGCTTCAAAAATAGTTATTACTATATAAATATTTCCCTTTTGTTTTACTTATTTACTATTTCTTAATATTCCAATATTTTAGACGAAGAAAAGTTCATATGACTTGTAATAATGTCAGTTCAAGTTTGTATTAATTTAATTTTTATTATTTATTTAATAGCTAATTTTATGAGATAAAAATTTTCATTAATGCAAATATATATTTATATTTGGGTAGGTATTTGTATTTAAATTAAAGTATTATATATGTCACAAATGTATTATCAAGTTATCGAGATCTTCTAACTTCAAAATATATTATTTTAAAATGTTCCGAGTTCTTTTTTTCTTTTAAACACACAACAAATGTGAAAATATGTGAAAATATGTGAATATATAAAATGTTGTTGTTCTCTTCACATGTTCATATGTCATCTAAACAATTTAACGTAGAATACACATGCAAAGCACATCTGGTTAGATGACAAGAAAAATACAAAGCAAATATTGTCTATAAGGTAATATTAGTGAGATAAGACTAATTACATGAACCTCATCAAATTGAAATAAATATATACATAATTGCTTTTAACTAATAAAAAACTTCATTGACCATCTTCATAGGTTTGCGTGAATAAGAGATATATATGACGATCCACATTGAACATTCACAAAAGAATATGCAACATTATATTTTGCAAAGCTTATTATTCAAATCTTCGCTTAAATAAGCAATACTATTTACTATAACATATATTTTTGAAATTGGTAATCACGTGCAACGCACGTGTCAAAAAACTAGTATATATATATATATATTGAATGATATAAATATAATATATAAATTTACTATTGATTATCGATTCACTTGGTAAAAACAAACTTCAAATTATTAAAATTAATAACCCGATAAACAAAAAAAATTAAAACTGTTATCAAAATCGGTAATTAATAAGCTTTTTTTCGATTCTAATTATTGATTAGGAGGAGTGAAAAAACGAATACACACCAAATAGAAAAGGGGTTGATCATTTATAACTTTGATTGAACCTTGCACACTGATCCTTCACAGTAACATAACGAGCCAATAGCAAGAAACCACAACACTAACAAAAACCCAACACAGAAACATAGTTTCCAAACCAAAACTATGACATATTTTAGACTATATTAAACCCAATTTCAGAATTTTATTATATCTACCTAATTCCTCCAGCTTCCTTCTGATGCACCACCACCTCTTGAGTAACGGGATCCACCATCACCATAGCGATCACCACCACCACCACCACCATATCCGCGGTCACGGCCACCTCCATTGCCACCTTCACGTCGGCCGTAGCCACCACCACTGTATCCACCACCGCCATTGTATCCGCCACCACCTCCGAAACCACCACCACGTCGGCCACCTCCGAAACCACCACCACCACCGCCGCTTCCGCGTGATTGAGCTTCGTTAACAGTGATGTTACGACCATCAAGGTTCTGGCCATTCATTGCTTCAATTGCGTTCCTCATGGATTTCTCATCAGTAAAGGTAACAAAACCAAATCCTCTTGATCTACCTGTTTCGCGATCGTTGATAATCTGAAAAAAAACAAATCGGTAAATAAAAGGATCAGAATTCAGATCCACAATTAGAGATTAAAAAAAAATGCATGGAACATGGTAGATCATGAATAATCACAACTGATGTAGTAATTGATTTTGATGAATCAGAACATAAATTATTTTGAAAAGAAAAAAAACAATCGATCAATCAATCAATGTTCAACGTACCGTATAAAGGAATGGAATAAGGGTAAGAGTAACAAATAGTAACAGTAACAGAGAGAGAGTAACAGAGTAACATAGGAGTAACAGAGAGAGTAAAGAGATGAGGTGATCAACGAAGCCAAAATAAAATGGTATCGGATCTGATCTCTGCTGTGCAACAAACGGACCTTTGAGTCGACCACATTGCCGTACTGAGAAAAAGCTTCTCCTAGGGTTCTATCGTTGGTAGCCCATGCGAGCCCACCCACGAAGCATCTGTATTCAACCTCAGCAGACATTCTTTTTCAATTTTAATTCAATAGACAAGAGAGATGTGAATTTTCTGGGTACAAAATGCTGCCTTTTATAGGCAAAGGAGACTACTTTTTTGCTTTCACCCTTCATTTTATGCGCACGGCGCACTAGAACCGCTAGTTTGTTACCGATTACGACGCTAATGGATAACTACTCGTGGCTAAAACTGGTGATTAACAGTCATTTTTATAGAAATTATGATACAAAATCATGTTTGGATATCTAATTTGGGTGATTTTATTAATACAAAATAAAGTTCAATCACCTTTTTAGATAATTTCTCAAAGTTTTATCGATCCAAATATATAAAAATTCATAACACAACTACAAAAGTATAATACACTATGATCCAATTTTAGTTCAATAAAAAGTAAAATTCAACATCATCAGTTGTACTTTCATAAGTTGTGAAAACTATATCAATTCTTTATATAATTTTAAACCAAATAAATAATACTCCCTCAGTCCCATTTTATATATCATCTCATTCTATAAATAGTTGGTCCATAATACTTGTCATTTCATAAAAACAATGCATAAATTACCATATTGTTCCTTTTTTACCCTTGCGAGTTATTAGCCTTGAAAATATACATTTGACCAACTTAAAAAAGCTAAGTAAATGATTCATATTCATTGGTTAAATTAATTCATATTCATTGATTGAAAACTTGAGTTCCAAAAAAAACAAAAAAAGGGTAGAAGGGTAAAATTACATCATTTCTTAATGCAAGTGCAAAGTAAAAAGATGACATATAAAATGGGACGAAGGGAGTAAATTATAACAAAAATATAATACACTATTACAAATCTATTAATACTTATTGATCCAATTTTAGTTCAATAAAAAAAAAATAGAACATGAATGGTAATATATTTATTATATTTATTGTGGCGTTTGGTTCGTAATATAAGATTTGATATTTCAAAAGTTAGTTTGAAATAAAATTTAAAAATTGTTTAGCTGGAAATATGAATTTATCGAATAAATATACTTTTAATCAAACCAAGCATCAATTTTCTCACACGCATAACCTGATATTTTACCTTATCCCATTTAATTGAATATTATTTTATTTCACTCTAAATAAAATAAATTACTCCAAATAATTTTGTTCGCCAATTAAACTAACCCAGTGTAATCTTAAGTCAAATATAATGAGTTTAGTTATGACTTTTGGCCTTTTAAAAGCTATTTCAGCTTTAAAATACACAGACACAAATAAATTAAAAAATATTACTTGTAAAAACTGATTTGACCAACTAATCCAAAGATTCTCTTGGTCGCTTGAGCTTAGTAAAGGCCCATAATGAACTTCCATCAACAAAAATTTACATTATTTATATAGTTAAGAAAGTATTGAAAGTATTTTTAACTTTGATACAAATTATTAGTTTTATCATCAAATTATTAATAAATTTAAAAATATTTTTTTATTTGAATAACTAAACTTAGATATACCACCGATATGTTACATGACATAGAAAGTAGTTTCAAGCTCTTGTAGGATCATGAGACTCTTAATAAAAAATTGAAAGAAATAGAGATGTAATTCACTCATGTTGCAAGATCAGGGATGTATTTAAGTTTGGATAGTCAAGTTAGGGGGTATATTTAAAGCTATCAATAGTTTGAAATGAAACTAATAATTTACGCTGACCTTAAAAATATTTTAAATACTTTTCTCTTTATAATTTACATATATATTTCTTTTTATATATATATTTTAAATTTTTTAATGAAAATTCAAAAATTAATGCTAGTAACTAGGGTGTCAAAAAATATGAAAAATCGACCAAACCTAATCGAATCGATCCGATTTATGTCATTTTTTCAATAAAATTCTGGACTTATATTTAAGTGTATAACCATCCCGAACAATTAGGATGGTTTTTTTAATTTATGAAAAAAACTGAAAAATTTCCGAACCGAACCGAATAACCTTACATGTATGTAAATATAGTATTTTATATATTAACAATATGTTAAATATAATATATAAATATATTTTATAACAATTTTCAAATATAAATATAACCTAATTAAGTACTAGGCCTCTGTGAGTAGTGATTGAACGACTTTGGATCTCTTCTCTTTAATCTTTAGTTAGTTAGTTTTAAAATTAAATGATACCATAATAGATACTCTATGAAATAGTACACCTAAACATATGCAAACACTCATATTAAATGTTTAAGATCAAACAATACGACGGCAAGATTTTACATTCTTAACTTCTTGGTGAAGAACTGAAGTGCTTCTTCACGAACATATTCGCGAAAGAAATATTTTAATAATAGTATATTTTGAGATGATACAAGTAAAAAAAATAAATGAAAATCAACAGAACCATACCGATACTGAAGAGAAACCGATATGATTGGGATGGTTTTAAAAAGTCTAATTTTGATTATACATTATAAATTATCCAAAAAATTAGGATGATATAATTTTTTAAAAATAACCGACCGAACCATCTCATTGGCACTCCTACCAATAACCAGTAAGTGATGATATATGTGAGATATTTTTTTGGCTTAAGTCATCGACTGCCCCTTAAAGTTGTCCGCATAATTCACTTAGACACCTCAACTAAGGCTTGTACCTATTGAACACCTAAATTGTTCAAAATTGTGTACCTATTAAACACAAAACGCTGATATAGAAAAAAATGTGTTTTGCACTTCCTTGAAGCGCGTGAAAAGATTCAAAATAGTGTCTTTTTGAATTTGTTTTTACATTTTTTCTCTTTTATTGACACTTGACGTTATAATTAACTTAAAAACATTTTTCTTCTTACATTTATACTTTTTTCAAAAAAGAAAAGCACCCCACTCCCTACCAATCATCTTCTTCATAATTTAGTTTGCAAAACTTCCTCCATTTTAGCTCCAACATTATTTTTCTTTCTTTTTTTATAAAAAAAGAATAATATTTCTTCCAAATATGAAGATAAATGAAAATCAACAATTAAGAAATCATACGATTCAGATTTGAAAGAAAGACTTTCTTTCGTATGATTTATTTCAAATCTCATAAAAATAATGAAACAAATATGAAGAAGAAGAAAGAAGATAAATGATTTTTACGTATTAAAAAAGTTAGCCGATATTTGTTTATCACAATTTCCGAATAAATATTTTTACTCAAATTCATATATAAACACATTAAATTTATCAAAAATGATATTCCAAAAGTTGAAAGAATTAATTTTGAGCTATCAATTTCTTTTTGTCATCTATGTAGAAATGTATAACCCCTGACAAAATTTTCTTTCTTCTTCACTCTTAGTATGAAAAAATATATATTTTTTAAAAAGTTAATCTTCAAGTTTTTTGAAAAGAAATTAGATTTTGTGATTTGAAAAGAAGATGAAGATGAAAAGGGAGATTTTGTGACTTGAGAAAGAATGTGTTTTGGAAAGAAGATGAAGATGAAAGGGGGTTGGGTAGGGGCGGGGTTGGATAGAATAGGTTGACATTTTCATTTTTTTCAAAAATTAGATATAAAATGTGTTTGAAATAATTTTAAACAATTTAAAAAAAAATAATTTTCAGGGCCCAGTACCACATGTTATTTTTTAATTAGTCGTTTTGCCATGTCACCACAAATGTATCACACACTCTTCACTTTTTTGGCTGATTATCAAAAAATGCCTAATAGGAACAATTTTTGAATAGATAAAAGTGTTCAATAGGTACTAGTCTTAGTCAAGATGTCTAAGTGAATTATACGGACAACTTTAAGGGACCGCCGATAACTTAAGCCTATTTTTTTTAAGTAAGTGAAGACGTGGCGCTAGAGTGTGATAAATATTCTTAAGAGCATCAGTTCCGCTTTGTGGACCTGACTTTAGCTGTGATTCCGTTTAGATAAAACGCAATCCCACACAAAGTTGCACTAGCATGATTCCTATATTACCATCCTACCTATTCTTGATCCTCCCAATTCTTCATTTTTCTATAATGGATTTTGTATATTTTTCAACCCCATCACTTATTTGGACCAAAAAAAATTAATATGTTAAGTTTAAAGTTTCCCATCACAAGTGAGGCCATAAGCTTGCAACATATGAAAATTGAATGAACTCCCTTCGTGTTTTCTCCATTTTAAATTAATTAAATTATTAAAATATTTTTTATTTTTTAAATTAACTTAATTGTTCAATCTTCAGGACTACTCTTAGAATCTTCTTTCAGTTTTACCCTTTATTAGTTAATATTAGAATTAGTAATTATAATTAATGTTTAGTTATTTTAATCAATTTGACAATAATTAATAAGGGTAAAAATGGAAAAGTATGTCTAATTTATATCTTAATCTTCTTTTCTTAAAGGGTGTGAAACACCTCAACAATTCAATTAATTTGAAATGGAGGAAGTAACATTTCAGGTATTCTTTAACAATACAAGAAGAAGAAGAAGAAGAAAAGAAGTAACAATAATATCACCAGAATTATCAGTTTGACAAAATTATATTTATTAATTTTTAATTTTTTTTAAAAAAGTTGGAATATTTTCTTGAAGTGGAGTGTGAATTTATGTGGTGATGCTTTTTATGGGCTCACAGGATCATACATCCTATTCGGTTCTTTTTGGATAAGAAAGAAAATCCAATTCGAATAAGAACACTGGTGGGCCAAGGAATTTATGAAGTACACAAATAAACATGGAAAAATTGTATATAATAACAAACTATTAATTTAAATTAAATGCTATAAATATTGTTTGATTTAATTGTACCCCATAGCAAACTGTTGCTATTTCACCTCTCTTCTGGTGAATCTCGCTCGCCACTCTCGTTCTCTCCCTCGCCTCTCTCAAACGCAAGTGTATAAAGTGCGCTTGTGTTTGTATAAAGCGAGAGAAAATTGTATATACACATATTTTCGTTCCCCTCTCTCCCCTCTCCCAGATCTCGCTCGTCACTCTCCCAAATCTCGCTCGCTCACTCGCCTCTCTCACTTTATACAATTGATCTTTTTGTATATGTATACCAAAGCAGATTATACAACTGCTTTCTTTTGTATATGTATAGCGAAATATACATATTTATGTTTGCTATGGAGCGCAATTATGCAAACTTTGCTATAGCATACAAATATGAATTTTGGGTTTGCTATATGTGAAAGTTGCTCAATAAACATTAGGGGGAATCACCTATATACATACAAAATTTGACTTGTATTTTTACGAAATATAAGTGGAGATTTTCATTTACTAAACATAATAAAAGTCATCTTTCAAAATATTTACGAAATTTCACTCAAAAGTTTTAAATTTTCGTTTATGAAAAATGTAGGAAATATGTATATCATTGTATAAATTTTGTATAAGTCACAATGGTGGAGTGTAGTTTTACTTCTGACTAATATTCTTCCTTTGCTTTAAGAAGCAGAAAAACTTTATGAAAGAAATGCGATTTAAATTTCACTCACAATTTCGTATAAAAATTATGTATGAAATATGGGTATAACTGTATGAAGTTAATTTAGGTTTCTGAAGAAAATTTAATACAACTATGATAACATTGTGTATAACTTTCCTATATTATTCAAACAAATTAAATACAAATACAATAATATACAAACTTAAAATATATTTTTCATAAACTCAACATATAATTATCATACAACTCTCATACATACAATGCAACCGTAACTTCGAACTTCAACAAATTAAGACTGAAATTCAGGCCAAAACTAGCTCAAATCTTGTCCAAATAGCTCCAAATTTTAGTTTTAAACTCCCTTCGACGTTCCAATTCTATTGAAATATCACCCACTCAAAACGAAGTACATTTACAACAAATTAATTCTTAGAGCTTGAACTTCGAGCTTCTTTGAAAGCTGACAATAGAGTTTTTTTTTTATTCTAATTCTTCTCTATACTAGGATGGACTTTTATTTTTTCATCTTTAATTGTATAAAATACAAATAATGAGAAAACAAAGAAGAGGAACAAAATGACTAGAAATAAGATTATAAATGTGTAATTTTAGATATTAATTTCTTTTTCACACTATTATTTTCGGGAAAACATATTGTCTCTTGAAGTTTATATCCAAACAAAGGAGATTTTGTTATATTTTATAAGATTTTATTAGGCTTATTGAATAAAAACATATATGTAAATTTAGTAATATAGAATTTTATTTGATTATAGTAATAATTTTTCCTAGCTATATTAACCCGCACTTTAGAATATATGTTAAATTAATCTAATATAATATTTAGATTATTATATTCCTGCAAAATACTTCTTGCTTTTTCCTGCCCCGCACCTCCACAACTTTTGAACATATTCTAAAGCATTTATACTTTTTATCTTTCAATAAATAAAATAAGTTATTCCCTTCATTTAAAATTTACTACATTCTCATAAAAATACAACACTTCAAAATAAACCAAATGTAATCTTACATCTGCATGACAAAAGGCATTGGGGTTAATTAATGGCCAAATTCTTATTCTAGAGGTATTAAGTTAGCGTTGGGTTGTAATTTTAATATATTTTTGAAAAAATAATTTTTGGCAAAATTTGGATTGAAGTATCAAAAAGCGTTAAGCCATGATTTTCGAAACATGTTTTGCTTTTTTTTTTTTATATATACCATGTAACATGAATTATACTCGTAGATTTTACAAACTATAAAAAATATTCAATCATACCAAATAAACATACCTGCTAATCTTGAATTGTCTAGAACTTCCACTTATGTCATTCATTATCATTATCACAGATTATAATTTTATATGCAGATAAACTTAACACAAAAATATTATTTTTGTAATGAATTAGGTATGCATTAGTATAAAACAATATTTTAATAAAACTACTAATAACACAATTATTAGATACTATAATTCTTTAAATTACAATTGGTTATGAAATTCATCAATATAAAAATAAGAGAGAAGTATTGAAAATATTCCTAAACTTGGCACTAATTATCAGTTTCGTCTCCAACTTATTGTCAGTCTTAAAAACACACATTCCAACTTGACTAACTAAACTTAAATACACCCCAATCTGCCACATGACGTAACAAGTGGTCTCAAACTCTTGTAGGAGCATGAAACTCTTAATAAAAAGTCGAGAGAAGTGTTGAAAACACCCCTACTAAACTGGCGAGAATTTAGGGGTGTATTTCACTCATGTTGCAATGTATATTTAAGTTCAGTTTGTCAAGTAAAAGGTATTTTTAAGGCGGTTAATAGTTTGGAAATAAAACTAATAATTTACGTCAAATTCAAAAGTGTATTCAATACTTCTCCCAGTAAATAATAATCACAATGACAAATATTTCTTTAATATAATCTTCTTGGTAATATTTTATATTTATTGTAATACATAACAATAATTTATATTTATTATCATTTATAGCAATACATAATAATATTATGATAAATTTGCACTATGTATGAAAAGTGAATTATGCATGCAATATAAATATATTATGTGTGTTTTAAAATATATTATGCAAGAAAAATTGACTCAATGTATTATAAGTGTATCAAAATGTGTGATAAATATATTATCCATCAATAAAATGTGTATTATATGTGTTTTATAAATTGTGTTTTGTAATATGTATTAAAATTGTATTATAAGTGTTCAAGTGAAAAAAATGCTATTGCTATAAATGACACTCCCTCTGTCCAACAATAATTGTCCACTATTAACTTGACACAATGATTAAGAAACACTAAATGACATGAGTAATGTTACCAAATCAACCTTAATAAATATAAGTCAAAAAATGAATAGTATTTAATAGCAAAGGTAAAATAGACACAACATGGTAAATTATTCATTGATTTTATAAAATGGATAAGTATTATTGGACATTTCAAAAATAAAATAGTGGACAAGTAAAGATGGACGGATGGAGTAAATATTTTTTGTACAACATATTTATGTTTTGGATGAGGATGGAGTAAATATTTTCATTGGACCATTTGTCTAATTTTTTTCCTTATATGAATGAGTGAAATTGCAAGTTGTAAATTCAACTAATATGGTAATATAATTAATTATTTTATTTATAAGATTAGCAAATAGTTATACCGTACTAAATTTGCATGTGTAGCATTAAAACGGATTTTGACAATCCACTAGTCAAATCTTATATTAGTAGGTAAAAAAAAAAGATAAAGAATTTTCAAAGTCCAATGAGGCACCAATTGAGTTTTCTTTGTTTTGTGCTTTTCTTATTATTTGATTCTACATTTTCATTGAGTTTGAGAGAAGAGAGAAAAGCTTTGTTTCTATTGAGATCTACTTTAGGATTAAGAAGGAATGAATGGCCTAGGCCTAGAATGGTTAATCCATGCACAGATTGGAAAGGCATTCGTTGCAAAAATGGTCGTGTCACCGAAATCAACATATCTGGTTTCAGACGTACCACAGTTGGTCAAGATAATCCTCAATTCTCTGTCGAAGCCCTTCAAAACATAACATTTTTGGAGAGATTTAACGCATCGAATTTCAAACTTCCAGGTCCTATTCCTGTATGGTTTGGATCTAGAGTTGCACCTTCTTTACAAATTCTTGATCTTAGATTTTGTTCAATTACTGGTCTTATTCCATCAAGTCTTGGCAATTTGGGTAATTTAACTATTGTGTACTTGTCCAATAATGCTATTACTGGACCATTGCCAATGAGTTTGGGCCAATTATTGAATCTTGGTGTACTTGATCTTTCACATAATTCGCTCGTTGGATCGATTCCTGCGTCATTTAGGTACCTAGAGAACCTTATTATGCTTGATATGTCTTCAAATTATTTAACGGGGCCAATTCCTCCTAGCGTTGTGACATTGCCTCATTTGCAATACTTGAATCTTTTTAATAATAGTTTCTCTTATTTGTCAAAAGATTGAAGAATGTCAATTGGAAAGAATCCCTTATAAACCTTGTTTGGATGGTTGTTATTCGTTGTATTGTTAGTTTAAAATAATTAAATACAATGTTTGTTTTGATTGTTACTTAATTTTTATTGTATTGTATCATTTAAATTCATTGTTCGGTAAGGATGAAAAGTTTCAAACGATCGATTTGGTGTGATCATGTCGTTGCCTTTATATTTTCTTCTCATTTTATATTTATTTATTATTTAATAATAATCCAATTATATCCTTTGCTCTATCTTTCCCCATAACTCTACTAGTACCCTACATTTTTTTGTACACTTATCATTCAAATCATCGATGTGTGATATTGTGTAATGATTGAGAACAATACAATTATTCCAAACATTATATTTATTAAAACAACATCATACGATACAATATAACACAAGACAATACAATAAGATAAATTAACCATCATAAACTGAACTATATCAATCATTTGATATGCTGCATTTATTTTGGTATTTTTTTATTTTTACTACATAACATTCCAACAAATACCCACAATAAAAAATAATCATATTCATTTTTAATGTATAATTACTGTGTAATTTGTGGATAATTCGTGTATAATCTTGGAAAAACTCAATAAATGGATCATAAAATTCAAAATAATTACATATTCGTGCCTCAATCCAAAGTAATTCAAGAAATACATATTCTCTCAAAATTACAACTCATACCCCACATTCATTAAGGCTGATAATTTTCACTTTACTGATATTAAATCAGTATCATATACTAGTATATTGATATCATTAAGGCTGACAATTTTGCTTAATTGATACTAAATTATTATTATTATAATAATAATAATAATATATATATATATATATACATATATATATATATATAGAGAGAGAGAGAGAGAGTATTGTTGTGGTATCATTAAGATTTCAAGTTTACTCAACTTCTAAGTTAGAATGAAATATTGACAACAACATATAACTAGAGTTGTCAAAAAGGGTCAACCTAGTCCTATTCGGCTCAAACCTCGTGGGCCAAGGAATTTGATGGGCTAGCCTTCATTTGAAAGGGCATAAAATTTTTCAACCCAACCCAGCCCTAGAAGAGCCGCGAGCTAGCCTTTTTTTTTCTTTCCAAACTTAAATTCTATGATGTCAAGAAAATGAGAAGATTTTTGAATCAAATATGACAACAATGGCGGTGTTTCAATAACACTAGCAAAGTTTAGTGTGATTAACATGTATCTAGGATACTTGATACGCGAGATGCATGAATCTGATGTGATGCAGCTCAAATACAAAAGCGAGATAAGAGAGTGACGAGCGACATGGGAGGGAGGCGAGGGCGCGAGATTTGTCAATGTATCCAGATACATGCGAATCCACTTGGATACAATGTATCTAGGGCTGGCAAGGGGACGGGGATGGGGACTGGACGAAGGGAAGGGGGACGGGACGGGGGACGGCGCTGGCGGGATTTGGCCGGGACTGGGATTGGGGGGACAAAAATACGTCCCATCCCGTCCCACTATATATACGGGATGGGACGGGGTTTTGCGGGACGGGACGAAACGTGAGATTTTTTATTTTTTATATACTTATTTATTTGTATTGAAATTATATGTTATTGAATAAATTTTCTAGTTTATTTGGTTTTCAATAACATTTTTAGCTAATAAATAATGCTTAAGTTTTCAAATTTCAAATTTCAAATTTCAATTTCAACTTTCAAATTTCAAATTTCAAATTTGAGAAGTTCAAATTTGTATTTTAAATATTTTAAAGTAATTTAAACTTGAAATTTCAAATGTCAAATTTTGATTTTTAAAGTGAGTTTAGTATATATGTAAATATGTATGTATATATTAAAATTAAAATGTAAGACAATAGTTGTATAAAAAATACTTGAATAAAGCCTTCAAATTTATTCAATAAAATCTAATTGCAACGTAGAACTTAGAAGTTACAATTTACAAATATTAGTGGAGTAACTAATCTATGCAGCCACCTTCTAGGAAGGGTTCTGTTTCAATAAGTTCTCATATGTAAAACTAATATTTGTTACAAATATTAGATGAGTAACTAATTTACGCATCCACCTTCTAGGAAGGGTTCTGTTTCAATTAGTTCTCGGATGTAATCTAATATATGTGTTCTCCTTTAAAATTCAATTCTAATTGTCGAATCATATTGATGGTGACATCCTCCGGTGTTGGCAAACTTGCTAGAAATTCTTGTGATTCTAATTCATCGTCACTAGATTCAATTATCGCTTTAACCCAAGCTTCTTGTCTGGAACTTAACTTTGACAAATTATAATTTCTCCTCCCGGCGTTGATGACACCCAATTTTGGGCATCCACAATAGGAATTGATTTTTGAGCTTCTTAGAATTTCAAACGACTTGGAATAATTAGTTTATAAAATTTAAATATTTTTCAAGATTTAAAAAAAAAGTGATTTAGTCGGCTTTATAATATTTTAAAAAATAAATGGTTCTTATATAATCAACATACATTATAAATATTTGGAAACCATCTTGAAAGATTTTGCATTTTTAACATAAACTATTTTATCAATTTAGTTTAGTATAAATTATAGTTATAATTTTGAGTTATTTGAATTAGTTAGTTTATAATTAAATTGTTTACTTTATTTTGTTAAGATTAAGAAGCTTGTTAATTAATCAATAACAATTCATCTTATTTTAATTTTCGACCGAATTCAACCAATTGCTTCAATTTGATCGAAATTGCCATTCATGTGGCTATTTTCTTAATTCAAATTGACCATATTCCTTGCTTTCTTTTCAAAACTCCTAATTTCAAGCCAATTTTGAACCAATTCCCAGCCCACACTTTATACCATTTTCCAGCCCACAAAACATACAATACAAACAACAATTTCCAGCAATCCAAACATACACGTACAACAACATCAACACAACAACCATCAGCCCAATTTTATCCTCCAATTCCCAGCAGCAAATAACCCATTCCCAGTCCACTCTGTATCCCCTTTAACCCAGCCCACTCTCCTTTAACCCGACCCAATCCCCTTTCCCTTCTAATCCCAGCGCTAAACATCAACTGTAGGCAGCAGTCCAAAATGTCAAAGCAGCAGCAGCCGGAACGGCGAAATCCACGAAAAAAAGTAAGTCTGCCCTCACCAAACCGTTCCAGCCCTGCCTGTTGTCCAGATTTCGTGGGATTTGGGTTGAATTCTTGTACAAACGAGCAACTTTTTGGTTCTGAATTTTTTTTTGAATTGGTGATTGAGTTGGAGAATTTCGATGCTACCCTCATTATCACTTGAATTTTCGCCCCTTTTCCCCCAAGAACGAACCCAAGAAAAAAAATCTCCTCCTATATAAACCCTTTTCATTCTCCATTGTAGGGGTTAGAATTTTTTTTAAAACTAAGGCATCAAAAACAACTAATACCTACTGAATACATTTTCAAGGAAAAACAGAGGAGGTACTCATTTTTTTTTGTATTTTGGGTTTGATATTTTACCCAAACTTCTTGGCTACTGTTCATGTTCGGATTTCGCGTGGCGAGGGTCGTCATTCCAGCTCGTCCTGTCCCTGTTCGTTGTCCAGAACAAGGTAAGCAACTTTTGGCCTTTTTTCCTTCTTCTTTTCGATTTCGATGAGTGTTGAATCATGAAATATTTGTTGTTGGTTGTGAGCTGATCTTATATAGTTTGAGCCCAAGTTTTCTTTTCATCGTAGTCTTTCCAAAACTATTACATGTATTTCATTTTCAAAATGATTTTATTGCCTGTTTGATCTGCTTTTCGCTGTTTATGGCTTTTCTCGAGTTTTTCTTGGCTGAGTTGTGCTCATCTTGATTCCTATTTGCTTGTTCGTTAATCATCTTAATACTACTCCGTTCATACTTGTCAAAATAGAGTCCGTGCTTTCTTGTCATGTGTTTGGAGGAGGCGAATGATCCATGTTCGTTCGTAGTTTCTTTCGTAGTGTTAGTATTTATATAATACTTGTTGGAGTCGTTCGGATGCATCGGGTAGCAGTTGTTAAGGTCTCATTCTCTAGGCCTCTTGTATGCGGTTTGTTACCATGATCGGAAAAAAAATGTTATTCAAGTGAGTATGTTTCTCCCTTCCCTAGCCCCCATTCTAGAATTGCAAAAGGTTGATTTCCATTTCCCTTACGCCTAGAGATGATGCTAAATTCACCGCATGGCTAACGCTAGAATCTTGCATTATTAATTAATATTGCGCCTGGCCGTTATTATTGAGTCGGACTGCTTACATTTGCTTGAAAAATCTAAAATGTTTGGTTCACTGTTAATGGCAATAATGAGATAATTTCAATTTAAAGTTCATGCTTAGTTTTTGTGTGATTTTAATCCTGGTTTGGACAGTGGGTGAGCATGCTATTTTTGGATTCACATTTTTTTTCATTGATTTGCCTCTCGTAATTTTGGAAATCACCAATTTTGATACATCGTGCCTAGTGATACTTCAGTTTCTTTATGTTGGTGTTTTTCTCTTATGTATGTCCAGTTTAGTATTAAATTTTGTGTAGCTACGAGAATCATGTTCTTTGTCCATTTCATTGGTATTGTATATTTAGACTATTTTGCATGTTACGGTGAGCTAAATTGGGCGTGGACTAGGAAGCTCCTTTGTGTTAATTTGACCTTCTTTGTCTTATCACGTCTTGCAATTCTTGTGGTCATTAGAAAATGTTCAATTCGGTTCAAGGATAGTCTTGTAAAGTGTATCAAGTTTCTTATTTTATTAGCTTCTTGTTTACTGTTTGTGGATAATTATGAAATTGGGTTATGTATTTAGCATTTCCAAATAAGTGGTTAAGTTTTCTCTTGTTTTCTCTTAGTTTGTACAAGTTTGCTTAGTTGTAGTCTTTTTTATTTTTTATTTATTTATTATTATTATTTTTGAATTGTCCGTAATTGTTTACTTCTTTTGCATATCAATTTGTCAAGAAAAATGAAAGTCAATTTGAAGCATTGGTCCAAGTTGAGAATCTGACTAGCAAGGCTCACTTGTAGCCTCCCCGTCATTTCTTTGCATGTTGCTTGGTCTTGGTTGCTGTTAGTTATTTGCTACTTTGTTAAGTGACAATCTACTGATCATCTTTGTCATTTAATGTTACAGTTTTGAGATATCACCATTAGATACTAACTCCTATCGTTATTTTATTTGCATGTGAAATCTATCCGAGTTCACTATGAACTCCTATTGCCTCCCCTTTGCATTTCGGGAGAGCCATAAAGGCTCAAAATTCTTCTTTTCGAGTCAGCCGACTATTAAATCGACGCACAGGTCCCGGATTTGAAAGAATAGGAAGCAAATCAGAGAATGAGAAAGATGGCCAAATGCCCACTCTTTATTCCAAAATATTGTATTTTGTTATTTTGGGCCTAAGCCTTTGTTGTTTTATTTATCATTATCTTGTTAGAATTTAGGACAAGTGGAAGGTGGGCCTAAGGCTCAAAGAAATGAATTTCAAAATTTAGTTTAGGACAGGTACAAAGGTGGCAAGAATTGGGCCAAAAGCCCAAAATGAGATTACGCCCAAGTACTGGCCCAGGCGGACAGAAAATCAGACTTGGGCCCAAATTTCCCACTTTACTTTATCATTTTATATTTGTTTACTTGTCGTTGCTTGCTGTTAATCTTAAGGTTATTACGATTTAATTTCCTTGACAGATAGTCATTCTGAACCAATTTTCTAAAAAATCGACTAATTAAGAACTCTTTTCCCGTTACCTTAAAACTTAATTTTTTCAAAGTATTTAACTAACATAATGTCTTAATATTTTCCCCTTTTCCCCTTAAAATGGTCCTAACCATAAAATTGCTCAATTCAAGTTAAGACAAATAAATTAAGCCAAATAGTTAATTGTCGGATAACCGCGTATTAGCGGGCATTTTGGGTGCTTTAAACCCCTTCCCAAAATGCTAATAAGAACCTCGAACCCTTTGTATATTTTCAATTGATTTCTGTTTTAATCTGTTGAAAAAATTGATTTTCTTAATTTCACCTTAAAAATTAAGTGGCGACTCTAAACCAGTCTAAAATATATTTTAAAATAAAACAGGCGTTGACCCAGTCTCTAAATAAAACTGATGTTTCTAAACTTTATTCCTCCAATGAATGTCTATGATCGCCAATTTGAAACATTGTCGCACTAAAAGCAGCCTCTGATGCAACTGATGAAGCTTGAATAGCTAGAACATCACGAACCATTCTGCTCAAAATTAGAAATGCAACGCTCCGCCTCCTCCACCATGCTAACAAATCTTCATTGCCATCTTTGTCTTCCACTGTTTCTAAAGATTGATTAAGATATTCTTCAAAATTATCACGGTTAGTACAATTAAGACCAAGAAAACCTCGCATATAACTTGAAATTCGAGCTTTACTCTGAGGATTAGAAGTTTGACCAACTTCTCCTTGAGTATTTCCTGTAGTTCTATATTTTTCATACAAAATTTTTGCTTCTACTTTTATGCTAGACTTACACATTTCACAAGTTGAAATTTCTTCTAGTAAAATTTCTAAAGTATCATAAAAAGTGTCAACAAGTCTCTGCACATCTCGTAATTTATAGTCAGAATGAAGTAAAGTAATAGTTAAATAAATTTGAGGAATAGAAAAAAAATATTTTTAAATTTTTTCAATCATACCTTCAATTGCAACTCTAAAATTTACAATTTTTTTGTATTTAGAAAATTGAATTAAAATAGCACAAATATTTATTAATACTGATGAAATATTAGGATAATAAATTCCAGAAAACATGATTGTAGCATTATAAAAAAGTCTTAAAAATTCTAATAGTTCATTAGTTTCTTCCCAATCTTCTTCACAAATTCTATCTAATGGGTCAGCATTATGAGCATTAAACACCATTTGTACAGGTCCTTTATATTCGTAAGCAACTGAAAGCATTTCGTAAAAGAATTTCACCTTGTTTTAATAAGTCTTGAAATTTTCTTGGTGGCAAATCACATAGTACACAACACTCATTAAATTCCCTAATTCTAGCAGCTCTATGAGCATAAAAATCCAAGAAACAACATATTCAATTTTCATACAACCACAATCAAATAATGAAATATCATCTTGTACAACTAAATTTAATACATGTGCAACACATCTAACATGAAAAACATTAACATCAATTGGACATAATCTAACTTTTAACATACTAGCGGCGTTTGTATTATTAGATGCATTATCTAATGCGACAGACATTACTTTATCTATAAGCATGTAATAATCTAGAACACTCAAAATATTTGAAGCTAAATATGCACCAGTTTTTTTCTCTACACATTCTTTATAACTTAAGATTCTTTTTTGCAAATTCCAGTTATGATCAATTCAATGTGATGTAACAGTTAAATAATCATGTCCATTAACACTACGACCCATGTCCGAAGTTATAGACACTCTACAATCTAATATGCTAAATATACAACGAAGTTATTGACAATGTTTACCTTGATATACAAAAACATCATATTTAACAGTATTTCTTGAAAAACCTTTATAAGTAGGATTATAAGTTTGTTGAATATATTCAATAAAACTGGGATGTGAAGGAAAACTATAAGGCAAACCACAAACAGAAACCATTTTAGCTAAATTTTCGCGATCTGTTTCCTTATTATATTTACGTTGTGTTAGTGGACCACTGGGGTTAGAAGGATCTAATGTTCCTTGAACCATGTTAGAAGCCCCTATCGATTCATTAATATTAATATCAAAATCATTAACTGGAATTCCTCTTTTTCTATCGACTTCTTTATATTGAATCGGCACACAAGATAACAAATGTCTATTTAATCCCCTCGTCCTACCTTGACCTCCACCTTGTTTATGTTTAAAAGGTTGCTTACACTTATTACAAATAGCAATAGAGTTTTTTTTTAATCTAAAGTCATAAATTGCCACACAACAGAAGTTTTAGGGCGTTGATACTTCACCTTCTCCATTGTAGGAGGTATAAGGGGTGGGCGTCCACAATTTTGCTCCGTTGAATTTGTAGTTTCATTTGAAACTTCTGCCACCGGACTAGTAGGTGTATCTTCTAATTCATGTTCTCCCGAACCAACTTCTACTTCTTCACCTGTATTTTCATCAAGATTAGGATTAATATTACCATAACATCGTTCTAAACTTTCATGATCGAGTTGAACACTTGAATCAATATCATAAGAAGTATCATCACTATAAGTAGAATCATTTGTATCAAATCTAACTCTAGACATTGATTTAGAAGAAGTACCGCCACATTTACTCTTATTTTTTTTCCTTACTACCTTTGTTATTAAAATTAAATAATTTACTAATGTCACTTGGTTCTTTCTCTTTTCCTTTACCTGTATCTTTTTTGCTACAACTCATATTTAGTTATATGTAAAGTGTAATATAAAAATAATAATAACACAAAAATTAATGACGAAAAATAAAATATAAATATTATGAAACGAATGTACCAAACATCTGCGTTAATAGCAGACGTTATAACCGATTCTTTAAGCTTGTAGTTTGTTGTAACTTGTAATTTGGAACTCCAATACTTAATAGCAAATATGAGAATTATATATATTATGATATAATATGAAAATTTAGAATTGAAATATATGTATTATAATAATGTGAGACTTAAATGGAATAAAAAATTAAGACTTAAGATTGAGAAGATATAGAAATAGATGAGAGAATAGATGATTTTGTAAGAAATAATAAAGGATAGAGGGGTATTTATAGTATTAAAAATGGGTTAAAGTGTATTTATTATAACTTGAGAGTTTAAATTAAAATATTAAAAGCAGGGGGTGTTGGGGAAGTGAAAAAGTGGAATAAATTCGTTGTAGGGCCCCACTAGTCGTTGCTCCAATGGTTGGTAACGGATACAATTCAAACAATTAAAAAAATAAAAAATAAAAAAATCAAAGGGGATCCCGCGAAAACCGGCCTGTTCAGATGGGTCGGGACCGGGACCAAAGGGTGAACCGACCCCTAACCCGTAATCCCCCCAACCCGCGAGAATAGACGGGATCGGGTCCGGCGAGATGGTTCTCAAATCGGTCGCGGGACGGGGCGGGCCGACCCGGTCCCCCTGCCAACCCTAGGGTTGAGGCGGCGCATCACTGTTTCACGCCGAAAAGAAAAGGAATCCAATTCCTTTTGGTTTTGGATTCTTAATTTAATTTGGACTCAATTATTTTATTTAGGGTTTTCTACATCTATAAATAATCCATAAAAATAATTATTTGGGGAAGATCAATCATAGGGCATTAAGTAGAAAGTCGTCAATACTTTTTAGGGTTCTTTTTTTCTTTTTCTTTTCTTAGAGATTAGTGGCTAGACGCCCTTGTTCTGGGGCTGTAGCTACGAATCGATTGTTGATTATTTAAAGGCTTTATGAATTAATTCTTGGTTGTCATTATAAACTACTTCTATATTCTTGTTTTAGTATTTTATGCTTGCGCACCATAAGATAAATCTATTGTCTAATCCTAAAATCGAGAGAGGAGGGGTTATATAGACCAGAGATATAGAGAGCTCGGTCGACCCATTTGATTGAGGTGATTAGTGTTCAGAAGTGACGCCCAGACAAACAACCTGTTTGGTTACAAAATAGGATGAAATATAAATGCTCTCCAGTTAGTTTATTTATCCCCGCTCAACGATGTAGTTAGATAGCTAACTGGAGTAGGCGACGAGAGGTGTGTAGCCCGACTCATACAATTAACCCTATAAACCAGTAACTTGACAACTAAAATTAGTTCTAAGTCGATAATATGATACATGAGATTCATTGCATGTTGCAACCCTGGAATTTTCCAACCATTGTAAGTAATTTTATCCTGTTATTGCATTCTTTTCTTTTGGCACTCTTAAAGAAATAATTAGACCAGTATAATTTAGTAAAAATAGTTAATTGACAAGTCCTTTGGGTTCGATAGTCTGGCACTTTTAAGAGTCACTATATTTCTTGCGCGACCGCGTACACTTGCGTGTGCAATTGGGAGCAACAATATGTAAAATATAAAATAATAATATATACACGTAAAATAAAATAAAAATTTTATTATATAAAATAAAAAATAAAATTCTTGAATGAAACTTAACCAAACTTATGAGATATGTTAATTAATTAATAGGGGATATATTGGTAAATATGTATATATGAAAGGGATATTTTAGTCTTCAAAAAATTAATTTTTTGCTTCTGCTTTTTTAAGAAGCAGAATTTTTTAACTTCTTCCTAACAACAGAAAAATTGCTTCTACTTTCATTTAAAATCAGTTTTAAGGATTTGCCAATCGATTCATTTTACAACAAAAAAACATTTGTAGCCTCCCAACAACAATGCAAAAGAAGCTCTTACTTGTACACTTTAAATTTTGGATGTCCCTTAAGAATAATAATTAATATAAATATTTCCTCATAATATTAATATTTATTGACGTATAGTGTTAGATTTTAAGAAATAATTTGGGAAATAAGTAGTAATTTATATTGAGGGTAAATAATGTAAAAGGCAATCGTCTTTTCTTGATATGTTAATAGTAACAAGTAAAAATAAAAATCTATTTTTGAAATAATAAACAAAAAAAAGTGTATGCAGAGAGTACTTTTACTAGATTCAGTTTTCTTATGAATTTGAAAAGCCAAAAGAAAATGTGTCGAATTCACCCATAAAAGGCTTAACTGGAGAGGTGGTTAATAAATAATCAAATAAAATGAGATTATGACCAAGAAGAATTCATCATAATGATAGTTGTACCTAACTAACTGGAGGTCCTAAGTAATGCGTTCAAGGTATCAAACAAGGTTAGGAATAACGATTTAACATTATCGCTAAATTAAATCTATTCTTATGATAAGCCATTGGTCAGGAATAAGGTAAAGTATTAAGATATTTTTAGTGATTTTTAAGTTTATCATGACATAATCAAACAATGTATTTATAGATTACACATTTAGAAATCATATATGTGAGTGTGAAGTGTAAGTCGCCTCAAGCAGAATTAGTGTAATGTTCATGTAGAATTAGTGTAAGGTCAATTCTCTATGCACTTATAAAATTAGGTGATGTTCATGATTGAAAAAAAACACAAAAATGAGAACCAAGAACAGTTAAGTATTAATTGTGTGACATATGTTATCGAGGCATACATTAAAGCTTGACGGCTCAAAGATATCAAATCAACCAATTGACCAAGTATACCCAATGTATGTTCACTATGGAGAATCCTGTAATGACCCGTTAGGCCATTTTGAGAGTTAGTCCTCTCTCTTTCATAAAGGACCCTTTCCGTAAATTTTAAATAGGAATTTTGAACTATTTGTTTAACTATGGTTATTCAATTGATGACTGTTTATTAAATAATTAATTTATTTAATTGGTGGTTAATGGGCAAAGTCCATAATTTATTTAATAGCCCTATAGCACTTTACCCATGTGTAAAAATAATATAAGTTGAATGGAGTTAGATATTTGTTAGCCACCGTAAAATGCTTGCCGCATCTTGCAAAGCAGAAGTGAGAATTTCTCAAATTCTCGTGTTCCAGGTAAAAGTTGTTGTTAGCGGAAACGTGAAAATAAAAAACAAGGAAGAACAATAATATTTAACGTGGTTCGGATCAAAATGATCCTACATCCACCAAAGAACAACTACACCAATATTTATTTCAGTCTACAAAGAATACAAGTGAAATACTACAAGAGAGAGAACATCAATGCCTTAGAAGGTGAGAAGGCAAGTGAGAGGATGTTTTTAAAATGAATTAAGAGTTACCTATTTATAGGAATTAATTTTCCTAGAATGACATCACTATGTGTCAAAAATGTCAAGGTTAATTATGTGAAACCATTTTATGGTTTACCTAACTTTCACCTACCAAGATACTATCTTTGACTTTTATTTTGTACTAATTATCTTCCTACCAAATCTTCATATTAATTCATCTTCCATTGAGTTTGATTCCACAAGGACCAACCCAACTCTTTCAATCTCCACCTTGGTTTGTGTTCCGAGCATGCGTATAAACAACTCCGGCTAAAACTTCTAAGCTTACTGGGCAATCACGTTATAAGAAACAAGAAGAATCAAACCTTTGTTGAACATACTAGCTTCACCTAGCAGTTGTTCTCTCAGAGTTGCATCAATTTATGCATACTCCCGCCAAGCCCTTGCAATGTGCAAACTTGGCAAGCGGAACTATCTTGGTTAACATGTCTACAACGTTATCGTCTGTGATAACCTTCTCAACCTTGATAGCTCCCTCTTCAACGACATCTCGAATAAAATGAAATCTGACATCAATGTGTTTGGTGCGCTCATGAAATCTTTGATTTTTAATCAAATGAATAGCACTTTGACTATCACATCTTAGAATTGATTCTAGCTGAACTAAACTAAGTTCTGTCACCAAAGCTTTCAACCAAATAGCTTTTTTTACTGCCTCCGTTGCTGCCATATATTCTACCTCTGTTGTAGACAAAGTGACAATCGCCTGTAAAGTTGATTTCCAACTAGTGGCACTGCCAACGAGAGTAAAGATGTATACAGTTGTGGACCTCCTTCTATCAAGATCCCCTGCATAGTCAGAATCTACATAACCGAGAACTGAAATACCTTCACTTTTTTGAAAGGTTAGGCCAACATCAGGAGCTCCTTTGAGATATCTCAATATCCACTTAACAGCTTCCTAATGCCTTTTTCCTGGATTTGTCATGTACCTCCTTACCACACTGACAGATTGGGCAATATCAGGACGTGTGCACACCATAGCATACATAATTCTGCCTACTGCGTTTGCATACGGAACCTTCGACATATGCTCCACCTCATCCATAGACTGAGGCATTTCTAACTCTTAAAGCTTGAAATGAGAAGCTAATGGTGTACTTACAGGCTTGCTCATATGCATATTGAATCTCTCAAGAACCTTTTTGATGTACCTCTTTTGAGAAAGATGTACAACACCGTCTTTTCTTGAAATCTCCATTTCAAGGATTTTTTTTGCAACTCCCAAATCCTTCATGTCAAATTCCTTGCTCAACAGTTTCTTTAAAATATTTATCTCTGTGATATTGTTAACAACAATAAGCATATCATCAACATACAACAATAGATAAATCATAGAGTTACCAGACATCTTCTTGTGATACACACATCTATCAAATGCACTCCTCGAAAATCCATGTGTAGTCATGAATGCATCAAATCTCTTATACCACTGTCTAGGGGATTGCTTCAAATGATACAAAGACTTCTTCATTTGGCATGCATGATCTTCTTTTCCTTCAGCTAGGAAACCTTCAGGCTGATCCATATAGATTGTCTTTTCTAGATCACTATGTAAAAAAGCAGTTTTGACATCAAGCTGTTGAAGCTCTAAATCAAATTGTGCAACCAATGTTAGTAGCACGCGAATTGAGCTATGTTTCACGACTGGAGAGAAGATCTCATTGTAGTCAATTCCATCCTTCTGGCTGAACCCTTTGCAACCAATCTCGCCTTGAACCTAGCATCTTCCACTTCTGGAATACCTTTTTTCTTTCTATAGACCCATTTGCATCCAACTGTCCTCTTCCCCTTTGGCCTTTTAACTAAGACCCATGTCCCATAGACTTCATCTCTTCCATTATGGCTAACTGTCATGTGCAGCATCCTTGCAAGAAGTTGCTTCAATATACGAAGAGGGCTCGAGATCTTTAATCTCTTCTTCTGCAGCTACGAACACATATGCAATTAGATTTTCTTTCTCTATAAGATGTTCCAGTTTCCGTATTTGCCTTTTATCCCTTCCCTTCGCAATTGTGTATGGTTCATTGACAACAAGTTCTTCAAGATCTGCATCTTTTGACTCATCAACTTGAGTCTCTTGATCCTTTTCCTTGGTAAGCTCCACCGGTAGCTCCACCTGCTCGTTGTTCTCATTTCTTGATAACTCCACAGAAACTTTACGAGGATCAAGTATAAAGAATTCATCAAAGGTAACATCTCTACTAACTACAAATTTGAGTAAAGACAAACACGAAGTTTATACCATTTTACTCCATCTACATACCCTATGAATAAGGCCTTCTTAGCCTTTGGTTCAAGCTTTCCTTCATTAACATGATAATAAGCTGGACACCCAAATATTCGCAAGTATGAATAGTTAGAGGGTTCACCTGACCATACCTCATTTGGAGTCTTAAAGTCAATCGTTGATGCTGGAGATCGATTGACAATATGGGAAGCAGTATGAACTGTTTTAGCCCAAAATACTTTGGACATCTTGGATTGTAAGAGCATACAACGAGCCTTCTCAAGAAGAGTTCTGTTCATTCTCTATAACTCCATTATGATGTGGTGTGTGCCTGACTGTCTTATGTCTTGTGATCCCATGAACCTTGCAGAAATCATTGAACTCTTTACTGCAAAACTCCAAGCCATTGTCTGTGCGAAGATACTTGATTTTTCTCTCCATTTGTTTTTCAACCAAAATCTTTCACTCTTTAAATTCTTCAAAAGCATCACCTTTTGCCTTTAATAAACGCACTCAAACCTTTCATGAAAAATCATCAATGAATGTGAAAAAATACCTCTTTCTTCCCTTCGATGGAAACTTAGAGGGACCCCATAAATCTGAATGGATATAGTCTAGCACCCCTCCCGTCTTATGCTTGCCAGTGCTAAAACTGACTTTTCTCTGCTTTCCTAAGATGCAGTGCTCACAAAATTCAAGTGTGTTGATCTTCTTACCATTCAAAAGGTTACGGTTGCTCAATATCTCTAGTCCTCGTGCGCTCATACGGCCTAGTCTCATGTGCCATAAGTTTGCCTTGTCATCATTAGATAATTACACTGTAGATGCATTTACAGAGCCAATAATGGTGCTTCCCGCAAGTGTGTACAGGCCATCCTCCAGCTTGGCCTTCAACATGACTAAAGAAACTTTTGTCACTTTCATAGTTCCTCCTTCACTCATGTACTTATAGCGTTGTTTATCCAAAGTACCCAGGGAGATCAATTTTTTCTTCAGATCAAGAACATGATGGACTTCTGTAATAATCCTTACGGTTCCATCATGGTAGCGAACACGTATTGAACCAATGCCAACTATTTTACAAGTTGCATTATTGCCCATTAATACAGTTCCTCTACTTGTTTCATAGCTGCTAAATCAATCTCTTCAGAATGTCATATGCATAGTACAACCAGAGTCTAAGACTTATTTGTTGTCATAAACTCCACTATTGCATAATGTTGTTAATACATAATCATCATCAGAATCATGTACTTGCTCAACAGTGGATGCACTCACCTTTTCTTTGGACTTTGACATAGGGCAATCTCGTTCAAAGTGCCCCTTCTTATGACAACCCCAACATTTCACATTCTTCTTGTTCACACGAGACTTTGATTTGTACTTCGATTTACTCCTTCCATGTTGGTTAGTACGACCTCTCACAAAGAGCCCACTAGCTTCGTCACCTTTGTCTCCTTCAAAATGCATCCGTACATTGCAAGAGTTAAGTGTTTGTCGCACTTGCTCAAGAGTGATAGGTTGTTTGCTATACATAATTGAATTCTCAATATCACGATATTTTGAAGTCAATGAAAATAACAAAGCGCATGCAAGTGTCTCCTCGTCCTTTTTAATTCCAGCAGTTTGTAAGTCCATCACAAGTTTATTGAAAGCATCTAGATGGTCTTGCAACAAAGTACTTGAATCCATCTTAAATGTGTGAAGACGCTGTTGTAACAACATCCTTGTTTTCACTGACTGATCCTGGTAAAGCCCTTTCAGCCTTTTCCATAACTCTTTGGCCGTCTCCTCGGTACTTGTAACTTCACAAAGTATGTTAGGTGCAAGGGACAGTTGGATTACACTCAATGTATCTCCTTCAATCTTCTCCTTTTTGGAATCCGATATCTTATCGGGATACTTTTTGTCAATAGTATGGATTGAACCTTCCCTCCGCAGTAACGCCATCATCTGGATCTTTCAGATATTGAAGTTGTTGCGCCCACTAAATCTGTCAATTTCAAACTTCATGGAACTCATCATTACTTGTTCTTCCTCTTCTACTACAATGTACTTGGAACAACAGAAAATCAAAGTAATTCTTTTCTGATGTGGAAGTTCAGATTATGCTGCAACCACAGAGCATATTCGGACAGAACCTTGGCTCTGATACCAATTGTTAGCGAAAATGTGAAAATAAAAAATAAGGAAGAACAACAATATTTAACGTGGTTCGGATCAAAATGATCCTACGTCCACCAAAGAACAATTGCACCAATATTTATTTCACTCTACAAAGAATACAAGTGAAATACTACAAGAGAGAACATCAAATGCCTTAGAAGGTGAGAAGACAAGTGAGAGGATGTTTTTAAAATGAATTAAGAGATACCTATTTATATGAATGAATTTTCCTATTTATGTCATTCATGACATCACTATGTATCAAAAATGTCAAGATTAAATATGTGAAACCATTTTATAGTTTACCTAAATTTCACCTACCAAGATAATATCTTTGACTTTTATTTTATACTAATTATCTTCCTACCAAATCTTCATATTAATTCATCTTTCATTGAGTTTGATTCCACAAGGACTAAACCAACTCTTTCAGCTATTCATCTCTAACGCTTTAAGTTTGTAGTGATTTCTAAGGTGTGTGAGCTTAAGCCACGTGTTGGTGTAGTGGAAATAATTGGACTTCAATTTGCTTTAAGATTGGTTTTATAAATTGAGGGCAGGCTATTTTTTCTCTGCTAATTATTGTTGACAAGAACTATAGGTCAGTCATTAAGTATTAATGGCCAAGGCAGGGTAAATTACAAAATAGACATACAAGTAGCACTTGGCATTAAAGTATCTTATAAGTGATATTGGCTTTCGTGTTTAAATCTGGGTTGCATAATTGGGATTCAATTTAACATCTTTCTTACAGTTATCACATTATTATTCAATTTTTGTTATATTGAGATATGTAATTAATTATTAGGTGTATGGTATTATATGAATTCAATTAAATTTATGATATTTGGAGAAATTGGAACTTAATCTTAGGCTTGAAAGTTGTAAAATATGAGAGTTGACATGTTAATTGACATCAAAATTAAGAACTTAATAATAGATTTGGGTGAGTTTTTTGGTCTAGGCTAGACATATGATAGTATGGGTATTGTTCGTTTCAAAATCTTATTGTGGTTATTTATTTGAATAGATTGTATTGATTTGAAAGCCCAACGAATGGGGGATGCTCAAGTCCCGGAAGGATTGTTCGATAAACTGAGGCAAGTGGATTTCTAAACCCTTAATAAGTGTATAGAATCGTGTATTTCCTTGTAGTATGTGTTGGGGAGTAATGGGACTTGGTGATGGGTTGACTTGTCCATATTGAATAATTCTAATGATAAAAAAAGGGTGATAAATGCAATGTGATTTATTATTGGTGTGTGATGTGTTGAGAATGGGTTGAAAGGCTTATTGACTCATTGTTAATGTTGTATCAAGATTGTATTGTTGTGAAATGTGCATTATTATGAAAATGGTCATCTCCTCATTATTTATGTGAACATGTCATTTGCATTGTTCTGAGACATGGTTATGACAAGTGTTATGTGAATTGAGAAAGAATAAGAAATTAAAGCGGATGTAACATTTCGAGGGACGAGTCGCGCGCCGCGACAAATACTATATTTTGAGGGACGTGTCGCACGCCGCGACAGATTTTTTTATCGAGGGACGTGTCACACGCCGTGATGGATACTATATATCGAGGGTCGTGTCGCACCCCGCGATGGATGCATGGACATATTTATCCCCCATGGGTCCTGAACTAAGAGACAACGGGTGTGTATCGTTAGGTCAGACATGCATCACTATACTTGACATTGCATTTCATTTCATTACATTGCACATCTTTATCATTGGTGAACTTGATCTTGTGTGTTACTAATCTTGTGAATGCCTTTCTGTGGAACTTGTGATTGATGAATATTGAGCTTGTTGTTGAGGATATGTAACTATTAGAGAGTTATTTTTTTAGATGTGTGTTATGTAAATTGTGAACTGTTAGGTTGAGCTGGTTTTATGCAGGTTGTAGTTGTGGAGGTTCGGTTAGGGGGTAAGGAATACCCGTATTCTATTCTCTCAGCTTGTGTTTAAGTTTACTTGTTGAGTACCGTGTGGTTTGGTACTCATCCCTTGCTGCTACATTTTTGTATGATACTAGCTCGGATCTTCGTGATAATTTCTATTCTCTCCTTATCCGAGGCTTCCTGTGGAGATTTGTGAGGTAGATATTTATCATCTCAGCGGACCTTCTTACTCCTATTTATAATCTTGTTCTATTCTAGAAACAATGTCATTTGAGGCTTTTATCCTTCTTTCGATTCAATTGTAATACTTCAGAGGATTTTATACATGACTATCACGTTTTGGGGTTTTATTTTGAGTTGATTATGATTTCCGCATTAGTAGATGGTGTTAGTTTATTTTTCTTATTTTTACTTCCGCATTCACCATATTAATTGAGTATTAGGTTGACTTGTCTTGGTGGGATAAGATGAGTGTCATCCATTTTTGGGTCGTGACAAATTCAAAGAAAAACCTACTTACCCAAATATGATTAACCCTTAATTATATATCACACAGGTTTTTCATGCATATTTTCATAATATAGTCATTTTTCATTCATCTGGGGAATTTTTGGTTTCTTTAAAGTTTAATCCATAAGGGCCAGTTTGGAAAGTCACCCTGGTAATTGGATATGGTGTAATTGGGTTTAATTACATTGTCTGGCGTGTTTAGTTGGTCATGTAATTACTTGGTCAGTGGGTAATTGGGTGTAATTGGCAAGGGGTAATTACACTCTTCAATTCTTAGGGAGGGGATGTGAATTGTTGGTAATTACATGGTGTAATTACAAGCTGATTACTTTTAAAAAAATTCTTTTTATTTCTATTTTTATTTTTTATTTCTATTATTTTAAATTCTTTTTTAAATTATTATTCTAACATTTTCTAAAAGTTTATTTTTATTTTATATTATTTATATTTTTTTTCTCATTCTCACCATTTACTATATGTGATTCCATGCAAAAAAAATTGTATATTTTTATGTCATGTTTATTTTTTTCATTAGCATAATTTTGTTAATATTCTTATTTATAATTACAGTAGGATTCATTGTAAGTAAGGTTATAGACTTACAATTTCCTTTTCTCTTAAATCATAAATATGTATGTTTTGTACAAATTTGACATAAGAATATTATGTTAAATTTTTTGTCTTGAATTTATAACTTATGTTATATTTTCAGTTTCATTTATTTTAGTAGTATTCACTTGAGACTTCATATTGCAAGTAATTTATTTTTTAGTTAGACTTGATAGATTATCTTTTTGTCAAATATTTCAATAATTTATGATATTTTATTTATAATATTAATCTTTTTTATCAAACATGCATTTCATGATGTTCATAGAAATCTTGTACTTTTAGTTTTTATTATCAATTCAATTAAAATATACTAATTTGAAAAATATAAATCAATTATTTTTTCATAATATTAGTTAAGAACATATGTTTATTAATTAATATATTTTCAAAAGACAATAGATATCTTAAATATTTAATTTAATATCATTTATAAAGTTTCTTAATTGTCAAATATAAATTTTAAATAATTAACTTTTATTTTAAATTTTTATATAATCTTATGATTGCAATTGTGTGCATCCAAACAGTACATTTGTAATTACAATATAATTACATTGTGACAAACAAACATGTCAATGTAATTACTAGGATGTGTAATTACTAGACTGATAATTGATACCCTAGTAATTTCACATATTTCAATTACCAGGTGGCTTTCCAAACAGACCCTAAAAGATAAGATGTAATGTGAATTGAAAAATAGAGGAAAATAAAATGGAGGAAAAATAAAATTTGATGAACATTCATTTCTCCCTCATTGATAATGAAGATGAGAACTTTTGTTCTAGTATATAGAAGCACTTCGTCTAGCTCTTCACGAGTTGAGAAAAGAATCTCCCCTCGCGCCGTCATCAATGCTTGCTTGGCTCAACTCGACTTTCGCAAATAATTTGATTGATAAAAAATTTAGATAATTTTTTTCGTTTGTCACTTATTCATTTTCTTTTGACTAAAATTAATTTTGCGTGAAATTATTTAATTAAAATTTTGGAATTACTTTTTTCCAAAAGAACAATCACCTCCTTTCTTGAACAAGTATTCACACTTGATAGGCTGTAAATTTTTAGAGGCTTCTCTGATGACCCATCACATTTTCGCGCTTTATAGGCTCCACGAGCATAAAGTTTTCTATGTAGAGGATTTACATAGGAAAAATGGAGTAGTTTATAGTGGAAGGTTCTAGAGATATGTGGAGAATTTCCTTGAAAGACCTTGGAATTTTATGGATTTACATGAAAGGTCCTTGAAATATTCTAGTTTTGTAGAATATTCTAGAAATGTGACTTATTTATAAATATGTATGAACTTGTTTAAGAATTATTATTTACAGAATATATATTACATATTAGCCCCTAAGTGAGTAGTATATATAGAAGGACATCCGTTAGTAAAATCATCATAAAAAACCAGTCAAAAGTTCTCTACAACACAAATCTTCCTAGCAATTCTCTTGTGTTCTCTCTACCATTCTCTTAGTGATTTCTAGTGTCTTAGGCTGACTACGCAGAGCAAGATTGTGAGCAAGCTTTCAAGTGTCTCATGTGTGCTTAGTAAAAGACTAAGGATGTGACAATGTGGTATCAAAGCAAGGTTGCAACTAATGGAATGACAAGCGTAAGAGAAATCAACGCTACTAAAACCCAAACAAACGTCACCCAGGTTGCCGTTGGAAATAAGAGTTATAACAAAAGGGGGAATGTCGCCAACAAGAACAAGGAAGTGCAACCCGAGGTTGAGTCAATTGAAGGGCTTATATCCCAAGAAAATTCTATCATTGAAGCAAGCGATGATAATGTAGAGGTTCTGCCTGAGGATGTTTTGTTGAGGACGTCTTGATCGGTATAGAGTGGGTTACGAAGGTTAATGTGAAGATGGACGCAATCGAGATATTTGACCAATGCTTGGGGAAGGTAGAAGGCACTTTAAGCCTTATTGAGGGACATACTCTCGAAGATATCAAAAACATATGAAATGATTTGGATGGGCATAGTAGATAGCTACAAGGAAAACCATCACTACATTAGAATGCTGACTCATGGAGGCATTGAGCAATATCGATGCCATGAAGGCCTTGACGGAGACCGCTTGGAAGGCCATCGTGATGAGGGAGGCTAAAATTGAGGCTCCCAAATCACCAGTGTTCAAAGGGGTTCGTGATGCACAAGAAGTAAAGAACTTTCTTTGGCTCTAGGAGAGTTATTTCCAATATGGAAATGTAAGGGACGACGATGTCAAGATCAACACCATAATATTGTACTTGTTAGAAACTGACATGCTATGGTGGAGATGAAAATTGATTGATACTGAGAGAGGTATGTGCACAATTAGCACGTGGGACTAGTTCAAGCAGCAGTTCTTATGTCTTGTACGAGGCAGATGTAAACTTTGAGATTTGGAAAAGACATGAAACATATGGGACTATATCAAGCATACCCCATTTCTTGAATGGTTTCACCTTTTTTCATTGTGAAGTTTTTGTACTGAGTTAAGAGTATGTCCACTTTGAATTCTTTGAGTTGACTCATTCCTTCATGATCCGTCCTCGAACTTACCCAAATCACTTTAGCACTTTCACACACCGAGATTCGGTTATACTCATTAGGTCCTATTCCGTAGAGAAGCAACTTTTTTGCTTTGTAGCTTTTTTTTATATTCTTGCGATCGACTTCATTGTACTCCCTTTGTGTCTTTGGAACCAATCTAATAATCTCTAATTTCTTGACTTCCTTCATGGTCACGTGAGGTCCTTCCAAGATGATGTCCCACAGACTATCCTCCGTCATTATGAAGTCATGCATATGAGTCTTCCATCACCCATAGTACTTTCCATTGTAGCTATAGGGTCTGGTGGTTGACTGACCTTTTTCTAAATTTGGTGGGCAGTCATATAAACATGATCCTCTCTTGGTGTTAACTGTATGAGAGTACTCCCACTTATATCAATTATTGACTTGTATGAGTCCCCCACGAGTTAAGAGATTAGGTCCTTCGACATATCAGTTAACATAGATATTTAAGATAACAACAGAAGGTAAAGAACATAGTAAGTTTACGTGGAAACCCACTTGCTCGAGAAAAAAAACATGACTTGTCTCATAGAATTTTTCAAGGCTTTACTATCTCCAAGCAAAACGTAAATACAAACTCGAGTACTTACAATGGATTAAACTCTTAACTCAGTGCTGTCATAAGATAGACAAAACCTTAGAGCATTCCATTGATGGAGGACGGCTGTCATTTCAGCACCTCTGCTGCAGTGCCCACCAACCACTGCAGAAACTGCAACTTTACTGCTGCATACTTACAGTTGACTTATCTTGTCGGTCGGAAACTCTACGGAGTCCCTGCGCAATCTAAACTCAAAATACAACAATTTTTTTAAACTGTAATTTACTTTAATTTATGATATAACACACCAACAAATACACTCACACCTTAGAAACAACTCTTATTTGATTCAGTCGCATACTGATATTAAACAAAACTCTGCTACCATAAAGAGTACATAATGTAAGAAATCTCTCATCTCAATTACAGGAATCAAGAATAGTTTCAGCGAATCGTCCTATAGAAATGAAAGAAGATCCACCTTCCGTCAATGCCTTCCTGGAAATCTCTCCCATATCCTTGACTCTCTTCCTCAGGGGATTTTTGCTGTCCATTATGCATCTTATAACTTTCTCCATCTCCTCTGCCTTCACAATTTCGCGATGATCACTATCGTGCATCCTGTAATCCAATGTCAGTTCCACTGCCATCTCGAGATCTTTCACCAATTGAAACGCGTTAATGTGTTGTTCTGCATAAAGGGGCCATGTCACAATGGGTACTCCATGCCATACACTCTCTATGGTCGAATTCCATCCACAATGAGATACGAATGCTCCAGTGGCTCTGTGAGCCAAGATATCGACTTGGGGTGCCCATCCACATACTATTCCTCTGTTTTTTGTCCTCTCCAAGAACCCTTCCGGTAATATCTCCTCTAATTTTGTAGTTTCAGCATCCACAGGCAGACGTATTGACCACAAGAACCTAACCCCACTTCGTTCAAGTGCAATTGCCATCTCGTTAAGTTGTGGTGGCTCAAAAATACCTGCGCTTCCAAAGCACAGAAAAAGAAGAGAGGAAGGTGGTTGCTGGTCTAGCCATTTCATGATTTCTTCATCTTCAGACTTTTGTGCCTCAAGGTCAAGAAGAAATCCTACTGTGTAAACTGGAGGTAATTCAGGATCAGATGCTAAGCTATTGACAGCGTAACTTTCGAATTCATCCACTGTATTGATGAGAATTCCTTTGGTTTCTTTGAACCTGACACCATGGTTGCGGAATGAGTCGTAACCTTCCTTAACAAATGCAAAAGTAGGCAAGACTTTTGAGGGTACTGGATGAGCATTGACTGCTATATTTAAATCGCCATCAGATCGATCAAATTCTCTCCCAAATTGGTCATGCCAAACGGACAGGTAAAGCAGGAAACCAAGAAAACCAGCACCAGAAGTGAAGAAAAGATAGGAAGGAATGTCAAGTTCATTTGCTACATCAATCATTGAAGTGCAAAACATATCAATGACTAGTCCAATAATTTTTGGGTTCGAATCAGTATCCGGCCCTGCCTTGATGCTGATAATTGCGTCTTTAACAATGGGTCGATAATTTGCTATCAAAAGAGAGATGTAGTTCTCAATTGACTTTGCTAGTTCTTCTGAAGATGGCGGTTCGATTTGAGCAAGTGAAATATATCTAATTCGACTGGCCCATACATCAAGCGAAGTTGCGCCAGAAGCAGAGGCGGAGCATCGCTTGATGTAGGCATCTATGCTAGCATCCCATGGTGGTCTTATAATGAGAATTGTTACATATAGCCTTTCGTCTCTACTAACCAAATTCTCTGCAAACTTGCATATCGAAACAAGGTGACCAATGGATGGGACAGGCACAAATACCAGCTCTAATTTGCTCATCTTTTGAACCACCTTACTAATAAAGTATGTTTAATGATATAAGAATGGGTTTGTGATGTTTTTCTGGTAGTGGTTTAGTTGGAGTACACGTTATAAGATATTATAAGATATGATACCAATTTTTTATTTATGTTTGGTATATTCTATTATATATATAATATATAAACGGTCAATCTCTTTCTTTCTCCATCAACTTTGCTGGCTCAGAGTTGGTTTCACGTTAACAAATGTCAATATATGATAGTTTAATTATGGGTAAAAATCAAATAATTGTATCTTTAACAAAGGGTCGATAACTTGCTATCAAAAGAGAGATGCAGTTCTCAATAAATTTTATTCATTTTATTTGTGTTAGCTTTCACATAGTTCGGGGTCTTGTTCCGATAAATCATTTTATTCAGTTTAGAGGGTTTCAGACCTTAATATTCACTTGTAATAGACTTATTCTTGAACTTTATTTCAGTTATGCTTTTGTTTATAGCTTTCGCTTCAGTTTTCATATGAAATGCTTAAATATGCTATGTCAAAGATTAGCTTTGATCCCTTGTTCTTGCCTTGAGAGGAAACTTGGGAGAGAAGAAACTCTGATTTAGGAGAATTATTAGGGAATGAGGGCTGAGGGTTTTTAAGCATCACTTAAACCCACTTAAAATAGGTCAAAACGACATAGTATAAGAATTAAAAGAGTGGGAAAAGATCAAATAATTCCGATTAAAATATGTCGAAGGTCATCTACGGACTGTAGAACAGTCCACAAACCGTTAAATGATATGTAGAAGACAGAGGGAAGTTTCTAGGTTTCTGGAGTCAACTTGAACGGCCCAGTCTACGGTCCGTAAAACTTTCTACGACTCGTCCTGGTCGTTCGTAGAAGTTAGGAAAGATCTGAATTCTGAATACTTTGGTCTATGAGGCCTTTCCACGATCTGTGAAACATTATACGACTCGTAAACTTATTCGTCCTATTCAAGTCCCAAAGTCCAACTTTCTGAAGTCTTATCTATGACCAAGTCCACGAACCGTAGAAAAGTTTACGGCTCGTAAAATCAGAACCAAAATATTTATTTCTGAAGCCTTATCTACAAGACTCATCTACAATTCGTACTTTCTTCTACGATCTGTGAATGGTGCCCGTGAAACACAAATTCTGCATACTTCACATTTTTCTGCACTTTCATGTCTGATTCTGAGCTATGCACTTTCGAGGTGTTACACTTATGTAATCTCTCGGTCACTTATTTATCTAATTTACTATTGCACATTCTTTCTATTCAATATAACAAAGAAATTCTCAGCTATAAAAAATGGTGTTTTTTCTTGTGTGAATGTGAAGAGTATGCAATAAAGATGAGAATTGTGGAGAAATATTGTAGTAGTAAGGTTAGTGTAGTGAAAGAGAGATTTGAGACAAAGAAATTATTTTAAGTCTTCAACTAATTCACCGTTTAAAAAAGAGTAATTTTATATTAAGGAAGTTTTTCTAATGGTGGAGTTTTGTATTCTTCAACTAATCTGAAGTTGTTTGAGTTGTATGATGTTATTGAGTGCGTGTATCCTGAAGAGTGCATGTCAAGAGATATACTGCTGGATCAGTGTAGATTATACCACGGTAGACTCGAATTTCCTTAAAAACGAATTATTCACACCTCCACCTAGATATTTATTTTATTCATTTATGTCATTTTATTTTTTTAACTATAATTTACTCTAATTTGTAGTATACACCAATAAATACACTCACCTTAGAAACAACTCTTATTTGATTCAGTCATCTCCACTGCCACCTCAAGATCTCTCACCAATTGAAATACATTAATGTGTTGTTCTGCATAAATGGGACATGTCACAATTGGTACTCCATGCCATAGACTCTCTATGGTCGAATTCCATCCACAATGAGAAAAACGAATGCTCCAGCAGCTTTGTGAGCCAAGATATCGACTTGGGGTGCCCATCCACATACTATTCCTCTGTTTTTTGTCCTCTCCAAGAACCCTTCAGGCAATATCTCCTCTAATTTTGTAGTTTCAGCATCCACAGGCAGACGTATTGACCAAAACTACCCACTCTTCCAAAGCACAGAAAAAGAACAGAGGAAGGTGGCTGTTGGTCTAGCCATTTCATAGACTTGGAATTTCCATTACCATTTTGTGCCTCAAGGTCAAGAAGAAACTCTACTGTGTAAACTGGAGGTAATTCAGGATTAGATGCTAAGCTATTGACTTGTTGCTGATAATTGCATCTTTGACAATGGGTCGATAGTTTGCTATCAAAAGAGAAATGTAGTTCTCAACAGACTTTGCTAATTCTTCTGAAGATGGCGGTTCAATTTGAGCAAGTATGATACATCTAATTCGACTGCCCTCGGGAGCAGAGGAGCTTCGCTCCATGTATGCATCTATCTATTCTGGAATCCCATGTTGGTTTTATAATGAGAATTGTTACATATAGCCTTTCATCTCTATCAACTAACTTCTCTGCAAACTTGCAAAACGGAACAAGGTGACCGATGGATGGGGTAGGTACAAATACCAGTTCAAATTTGCTCATCTTTGAACTACCTAATTAATTAATCACAAGATGAAAATGTTTGATGCTATAAGAATGGATGTGTGATGTTTTTGTAGTGGTGGTTCTGCCTTTTTCCATGTTAATTGGAGTATACATCGAGAAGGATTATTACATATTTCTCTCCCCATTTTAATTTTAATATACGAGAACACCAAAATATTCTCTGTTCTCTTATGGAATGGATATGGGCGCCTGCATAATTTCTCTTTGATTCACTCAACGTGATTACACTACTTACCAAGCAATATTAGGTGAAGGTTAAAAATGTCAATAGGTAATATTTTGATTTTTCAAATAATGAAAATTATTCATAAATTATTTTAAGCAAGATTGGTTAGTGACTGGACAGAAGGTTAACAAACAGCTTAATTAGGGAGCTTCGCAAATCAGAACACCATTTTAAAAATGCATAATACATAGCAAAGAAAAAGAATCTGACATTGCTATGTATACTGCTTGGGGAACAGGTTCAGACAACTCATCATTGAAGATGATACAGAAGATGTTACTTTGATGGCCATGGAGGACTCTGAACCACTCTGAATCGGACATTGAAAAAAAGGAGGTAAATCTTCTTGATTTTAAAAATAAACTTAAATGTTTTTCAAAGAAAAAATTATCTTCCCTTATTCTAACTCTCGTAGATAATTTTCAAGAGTTGAATGAAAATAGAGATCAATTATTGATTTCCTTGACCAATTTAAAATTTGATTATTTGATCTTGAAAAAATTAATTCTGATCTCAAGAAAGAAAATCAATTCCTAAAGGAACAGGTACAGAAACTTGACTCCTGCACTTTGGCTCTCAAATTTGAAATTTTGAAACAAAGTGTTACTGAAAATGGGAAAGAAAAAAATAGTGGTGACCAAATCAAATGTGACCAAGATCTAAAGAGGTTAAAAGATGAACTATTTTCTGAAAGGGAAAAATCTAGAAGAATAAATCTCGACCTGGCTAGAACTAAATATGAGCTTGAACAAGCAAATAAATGGACAAAGTCATCTATGCTTGTATCACATCTGGGAAATAATCACCGAAATAAAAAAAAACTGGAATAGGCTTTGATCAATCCATAATTGATAACCCTTTGTTATGCATCATCTGTGGTAATTCAGGTCACTCTAAGATAAATTGTCTAAAATACAGATTCAGCATTAACAATAAAATAAAAGGCACTTATAAGACTCCTCAAAGGAACATGTATACTCAAAAGAAATCTAATCTATCTAAATGGATACATAGAGATCTTATTCATCATTTTTATCAATACAAAGGACCCAAGCTAGTATGGGTTCCTAAATCTAACCTTTGAATTTGCAGGAAAATTGAGAGGAAGAAAGCAACATTCTATATGAACAGTTGTTGCTTGAGACACATGATTGAACCTAGAAGAAATTCCTCTCACATGTAGAAGAAAAGGATGGAATAGTATTTTTTGTGGTGAAAATTCTTTTTGGCCAAATAAAAAAAGTTGAAAAAGTAAGCAAGACTAAAGAAACACTTTTAAAGGAACATGTTGGAACTTGGGGATGATTAAAGTCATATGAGTATCCCTCAGTGGCTAATGAACATTTCGCATACTGCCTTCTAATCATGAATTTTATGCTCAATCTTGTATATTTAGTTGTATGTCTCCATACCACTTTTAATGCCAAGCTACTCATGCACTATAATATTGTATTTACATCTGTCACAGGAGAGAGGCTTAGTAAAATTGGAGCAAAATTCAGCATTTTTTAGAGATCTAAGGTATGTGCACTACAATTATTCATAATTAAATATAAAATCAATACACATGTACCTGTTCCTTCCACTTGTCCCAAAAGATATATTCATGTCCTCAATACTACTAAACAAACATCTTCTTAAAAAGCCTATTTAAAGCCTTATCCTAGTGTTTCTCTACAACTCACACCCTTCTCTTCCATAAACTTCTTAACCAAGAAATCCTCTTTTTCTAAAATTGTGGAATAAAGTGTTCTTCAAGAAACATGTCTATACTTGATTAATTACAATTTATGTTTCTTAATGACAATTTTGGAGATTCTAAATGTGCTGGTCTATCTGATGCTATGGTTGAGATGACTTCGGTGGATGACGCCTCTACGTTGGAGGTTTATAAAATATAGGTTCTGATGTAGAAAGTAGGTTGTGCTGGTTCTTAGGGGAAATCTGTATTGGGTGTGTCTAAAATTATTGAGGAAGTTTTTGAGGATGTACCTTATGAGGGGGAATATTTTGGGGACCCTACAATTGAACAAAGTTCAGTTGTTAGGCTCAACTTGGGTGCATCTAGTGAGGGGGAATCAATGGGAGACCCCTCTGTAGAACATAGTTCTTCTATTGGGATTCATATAAACTGAGATTTAGGGGTGATGTAAAAAAAAAATTATAATTTGTGTTGCATCTGATAGTACCACGTCTAGGGAACAATTTGGGAGAACATGTTCCTCTGCAAATCATGCTGAAGAAAATTTATTCCTCTTACTGGCCCAATTGAAATTAAAGATGAGGAGATTATGAAGAAAAAAAAAGGAATGCCATGGACTAGCTGCATGTGAACTATGATCTTGAACATGTAGGCCTGCTAAAGAAAAATAAAACACAAAGCTCAAGGCTAAGCTTGCATAGACCAAGGCTACCCTTGAAATCGAGAAGACTACTAATTTTGTTAATCCAAATGATGCTTTTTGAGCTGCTGAAAGAAAACTTTTATTTACCCTCTCATACCCGATCTTTTGTTATTGCCTAGCCACTCTAGCCTTTAACTTTCCATTTTTTCCTCATCACAAGTGTTTGATTCTATCTTTAATTTTGATTACATTTGTGGTGTATATGCTTTTTGATTAATGCTAATGTTGGGTTTGAGTTTCAGGTTCATGTCTATCTCCTATATTTGTGCAAATGCTTTGCTATAGCTAAGTGAGTTCTTGATTTTTAAGTGTTTGTCTAGGTGATATCCCCAGTGGCCATGAGTACCGAATTTGCTTCTCTTAGTGTGGTGTATGCCTTCACAGTGTTTTATGATGTCAAAAGGGGGAAGTGCATACTTGTGTAATATTTATAACCCAATTGGTCTAACTTGATCCAATAATGTGTTTGCTTTATGTATTGAGTTTTAAGAAACTAACATAACAGACATAACACAGATTTATCTATTCACACAAGAAGCAATGGTGTGTCATCATCAAAAAGGGGGAATTTGTTAGATCGAGAAAGATTTTGATAATTGACAAATAGAGGAACATATGAAAGGAACCGATTGCGCGACATGTTCCTTTCAGACCGAATCCGACTGGGATAAGGAGAACGTCAACCACGCGAATTAGAAGTTATAAAACAGTGGAGGGATTACTTTTTCAACAAGCAACCAGTACAGAAAGTTTCCTTTTTATAAAGGAGTCCTACAAGGAAAAGAGAGCGCATTATAAGTCAAAGTGTAAACATAGGTATAAATCCTAAGAGAAGTAGGAAGCATGATCAAAGAAGAAAATAAGGGGGGTAAATAAAGAGTTCAAGAAGGAAATAAATCAAAGTGAAGTCATGAAAGAAAACAGAAGACAAGTTCGAGTTGAACAAGGAGTTGAGAATGCAACAAAGTCAAGTTCGAGTTGAACAAGACTTTGAGGAGGTTTAATCTATAAATAGGGCAATAACTTCTTCAAAGAAAATTGTGCACTTACATAGAGAGAAGATCAAAATACGATCAAGAGTTTGAGAGAGTTTTGAGATTTACTTGGGGAGTGTTGCGAGTTTGTGAGGAAAAAGTTGTAAGATTGTAGTTAAGAGTTGTTTATTACAATCAAGTGTGTGTAGGATTCGTCTAACAAGTTTGAGAAACTTGACGGACGGCAGAAGACTTAAACCTGGGGGGTTTTGTCTTGGGTAGCTAGGAATTAGAGTTTATAATTTCTTAGGTAGGAATTAGAGTTTATAATTCCTTAGATTAACTAGGTGTGTAATCTTTGTGTTGTTTGGAGTTGAGATAAATAATACAAAGTTGTGAACTAATTATTATTTTACAAAATTATTTACTAAAACTCACAAACAGTAAAGAACAAGTAGTTAGTACGTGTTCTTTTACAGAATAAAGGGGGTCATAATTCCAACAAAGCTTAATTAGGGAGCTTCACAAATCAGAACACCATTTTAAAAATGCATAATGCATAAATGTGTCATTTGCACGTACTTTAAGAATAATAATTAATATAGATATTTGCCCACAATATTTATATTAATTGATGTATAGTCTTAGATTATTTTTTAAAAAATTGAGAAATAAATAATTAATATGGAGGGTAAACATGAAAAAGACAATAATCTTTTCATGAGATGTTAATAGTAGCAAGTAAAAGTAAAAATCTGTTTTTGAAATACTGAACAAAAAAAGTGAATAAAGAACCAGATTCGGTTTTCTTATTGATTTGGAAAGTCATAAAAAATGTGTTAGATTCATTTACAAAAGGTTTAACTAGAGAGGTGGTTGATAAATTATCAAAGAGAATGAAATTATGACCGAGAAGAAGTCATCATAATGATATCTCTACCTGACTGACCAGAGATCCTAAAATGTAGGTTCAAGGTATCAAAAAAAGTTATGAATAACAGTTCAACATTATTGTGCCTAAGCTAAAACTAGTCTTATGATAAGACAATGTTCATGAATAAGCTAAATGTCACGTTTCGAGCCTACACTCTAGATGTGATCGGCACTCGAACATCATTACTGACTCTCAAGCGAACCCTCAGTCTAGCAGACTACTTAGCGAAAGATTTGACTCAAGCAAATTAAAAGTTTCAACGAGAAAATACAACTCATATGTATCAAATACTCATTTACACATAATATAATATTTGTAAAACACTTTAAAGAAAGAATTTCTGAAAACAGCTCAACCCTAGCTATCTACGAAGTCTCTAAGTTCAGCATGGGCATCGAGACAAGACCCTCCACGCCCAAAAGTGAATACTGAAATGAAAAATGAGGCCCTCCAGAATGCAAGGAGGACTCATCAAAACTCTCAAATGGGAAGTACAAAGTGATCTCAACAAAGCACTTATTGATGATCTTGAACACCTCCTGTATCTGCATCATACAAAAATGCAGGTTGCATGACATCAGTAAATTGAATGTACAAGTATGTAATATAGCTGAAGCAAACTGATTTGACAAAAGGATTGCAATAGATATAAATATATACTCAACTGAATGTAAAGAAATAAATAAGTGAAATCATTTAAACTTTACAAAGTACTTATTCATCTTTGAACTCAACATATTAAGTGATATGATAAAAATACACTTTTAACTCTATTTGAGAGGATTCTTTAATCGAAGACCATCACTATGAGCAACATGATGATACGACATCTCGCCCATGCTATCAAAACTGTCAAATACCTTGCCGAGATATAGAACATCTCAACTAAGTGGATCCACTAAAGCTCTGCTCAAAAGCAATAAAAAGACGTCTAAAAAGTATGATCATTTACTCATGTTGGCTAAATGATTTATGAGGAATATGAGTTTTCTGAACTCATCCTCAAATCGGTGTTCAATACTACTCCCAATAAATATATGCTCATACTCAAATGTATAAAACATATATTTCTTAATTTGATGTAATCGATCAAAATATCCTCTTAAAAGAGATAATTGCTCCTATATCTCTTAACTCATTAACTCATTTACAAATTCAAATTTCTCTTTTTCTCAATGTAAAAAGTGATACATTTGGTAATACTAAGTTCCCTTATACTCTTACTCAAATCATGTTTAAAACTCTTTCTCAAAACTCATCTTTGCTTTCTCCAAAAACTAGTTCAAGACAAAAATGTTTGCTTTGAAAGATTCTAAAAATTAATAACTCAAAATAGGGTTCATACTGAAATATAGACATGAACAAATTAACTCAAGGATCTCAATAACAATATAGAAAACTCAATACTTAGAAATCAAGAACTCGAAACTCAATGATACTACTTGTCTTAAGAATACTCAAAATCCAAGAAAAATCCATAGATTACTCTTTTACCGAATTTAGATAGATATAGAGTGTGAGGAAGAACTTAGTCCATCATTATGATAGTTTTACATACCTGAAAGAATAAAGTTTTTGGCGAAACTGGAAGAATGCTTGAAAAACCTAGGTTTATCCTCTTAATCCTTGCTCTAAGACTTGAAAGCGTTAATAAACGTAAAAATATTGATAAACACTGTTCAAACTCTCAACTAGTTATAAAAACATTATGGTCTAGACTTAGAAGGGGTGGGAAAATATTGAACACCAAAATATTCTCTGTTCTCTTATGGAATGGGTATGGGTGCCTGCATAATTTGTCGTTTGTCTTTTGTCTTCGATTCACTCAACGTGATTACACAACTTACCAAGCAATATTAGGTGAAGGTTAAAAATGTCAATAGGTAATATTTTGATTTTTCAACTAATGAAAATTATTCATAGTTGAGTTTCAGCAAAATTGGTTTGTAACTGGACAGAAGTTGGACACACAGCTTAATTAGAGAGCTTCGGAAATCAGAAAGGCATAATACATAAATGTGTCATTTGACTTGATCTCTATTTATATTTATGCTCTTCAATTTTTGGTTATGCACAAGTAAACACTTAGACTAAAATAAAGTTGAACAAGTATAAACATGAGTCCTATGTGAAATAATACACGTAGGACACCATAAAGGACTCAAATTATCATGTAAGATATCATGTAGCATGTGTATGTCTATTTGTCCAATTTTATAAAAGCTTAAGGGTTTACTTGTGCACACCCAAAATTAGAAGATAAAAATGTGAGTTGAGGTTAAACTAAAAGGACATATTTATGTATTATGTCTTTTAGAAACACATGCATTGAGAAGCAATTGAAGAAAGTTGGCAAATCTTTTGTTCACTGTGACTTGCACACTTTGAACTTTGCATGTACCTTTAGAATAATAATTAATATAAATATTTTTCCGAAATATTAATTGATGTATAGTCTTAGATTTTAAGAAGTAATTTGAGAATTAAATAATTAATATGAAGGGTAAAACATGAAAAAGACAATCATCTTTTCTTGATATGTTAATAGTAGCAAGTAAAAGTAAAAATCTATTTTTAAAATACTGAGCAAGAAAAAGTGAATAGAGAAAGTACTTATGCCAGATTTAGTTTTCTTATTGATTTGGAAAGTAAAAAAAATGTGTTGGATTCATTTAGAATAGGCCTAACTAGAGAGGTGGTTGATAAATTATCAAAGAGAATAAGATTATGACCGAGAAGAACTCACCATAATGATATCTTTACCTAACTGACTGGAGATTCTAAAATGTAGGTTCAAGGTATCAAAAAAAATTATGAATAACAGTTCAACATTATCACGCCTAAACTAAATCAAGTCTTATGATAAGACAATGTTAATGAATTAGGTAAATGTTACGCTCTGAGCCTATATTTTGGATGTGGTCGATACTTGAAAATTATTATTGGCTCCCAAGCAAACCCTCAGTATGGTTGACTACTTAGCGGAAGATTTGACTCAAACAAATTAAAAGTTTTAAAGAGAAAATATAACTCATCTATCTCTAATACTCATCTACGCATAATATAATATTTGCAAAACACTTTAAAGAAATAATTTTTGAAAGCAACTCAACTCTAGCTATCTACGAAGCCTCTAAGTTCAACATGGGCGTCAGAACAAGACCCTCGACGCCTAAAAGTGAATACTGGAATGAAAATGGGGCCCTCCAAAATGCAAGGAGGACTCACCAAAACTCTCAAATGAGAATAGCAAAGTGATCTCAACAAAGCACTTATTGATGATCCTGAACACATGAATCTGCATCATAAAAAGATGCAGGTCGCATGACATCAGTACATTGAATGTACGAATATGTAATATAGTTTAAGCGAAATGACTAAATGAAAGGACTGCAGTAGATATAATTATATACTCAACAAATGAAAGAAATAAAGGAGTGAAATCATTTAAGCTTTACAAAGTACTTATTCATCTTTGAACTCAACATTTTAAGTGATATCATAAAAATATACTTTTAACTCTATTTGAGAGATTCTCTAACCGAAAATCATCACTATGAGTAACGTGATGATATAGCGTCTCACTCACGCTTTCAGAATTGTCTGATGCCTTGCCGAGATATAGAATATCTCAACTAAGTGGATCCACTAAAGTTCTGCTTAAAAGCAATAAAGAGACGTCTAAAAAGTATATATGATCCTTTATTCTATTGGCTACATGGTTTGTGAGGAATATGAGTTATCTGAACACATCCTCATATCGGTGTTCAATACTATTCTCAATAAATATATACTCATCCTCAAATGTATAAAACATATATTTAGTAATTTGAGCTAATTGATCAAAATATCATCTTAAAAGAGGTAATTGCTCTGATATCTCTAAACTCATTAACTCATTTAGAAATCAAAATTTCTCTTTTCTCAATGTAAAAAGTGATACATTTGAAAATACTTAGTTCCCTTATACTCTTACTCAAATAATGTTTAAAACTTTTTCTCAAAACACATCTTTGCTTTATGAGAAAATTAGTTTAAGATAAAAATGTTTGATTTGAAAGATTCTAAAAAATTATAACTCAAAATAGGGTTCATGCTGAAATATAGACATGAACAAATCAACTCAAGGATCTCAATAATAATATAGAAAACTCAATACTTAGAAATCAAGAACTCAGAACTCAACGATACTACTCGTCTCAAGAATACTTAAAATCCAGGATAAAATTGTAGATTACTCTTTTACCGAATTTAGATAGATATAGGGCGTGAGGAAGAACTTAGTTCATCACTATGATAGCCATACCTAAAAGAAAAAAGTTTTTGGCGGAATTGGAAGAACGCTTGAAAATCCTAGTTTTCTCCTCTTGGATCCTTGCTCTAAGACTTGGAAGCGTTAATGAACGTAAAAAGATTGATTAAAATTATTTTAAATCTTAAATATGTATAAACACATCATGGTTTAGGCTTAGAAGGGGTGGGAAAAGTTTGAACTAGTCCTCTTAAAAGCTAACGAAAACCTTCTATGGGGCCAACTACAGTTCATGGTTTGTTCTACGGACCGTAGATCCCATCCGTGGAATTCAGATTAAATTTTAAGACTCCAAAATTTCATTTTACAACTCCAAACTACGAACCATAGAAGTTCTACGGACCGTAGATCCAATCCGTAGAATTCATTTTGAATTTAGGGCTCAAAAGTTTATTCTACGGGTCCAAACTACGATCCGTATAAGTTTCCACGACCTGTAGATGGATCCGTAGGAATGGGACTCCAATATTTGTATTCTTGAAGTTTTCTACGAGTTGACAGTACGGGTCGTAGAAATTTTTATGGCCCGTGTAGACACGTAATTTTTTATTGGACATAAAGTTTTACACCATTTTTATTCCTTAAATATTTCTTCTAGGTCTACATTAAATATTTTGTTTTTTTCATCGTATTTTAGTAAGTTTATTTCAAAATTTTGAAAACTACAAAATATATGTTTTCTTTTAATTTAGAGTTTTGTAAATAAACTACTGTTTTAAGTATATTTTTAGACTAACTATTTGAATTTTATTATTTTTTATTAATTCAAAATAATTAACTAATATTTTTATTAAATAAATTTTACATTATATTTAATTAGAAGAAATTAATCAAAACTACCAAAAACCTCTAATCTTAAATTCACTACTCCACCTGCACATCCATTCCCCCACTCCCTCGTATGATCCTCTCCACTCACCCTCACACCCACAACACCCCTATATGATATATTATACATGCACACGCACAAAAAAAAAAAGATCGGCAAACATCCAGCAATACCAAAAAATTACTACACACACATACTCTCATTTCCTCACGAACAAAATCAGAAACAAAACCTTACATATTACAACACATTCACAAGCAAGAAACAAAAATAATATCCTTACATTTTAATTTCTCTTTTTTCACTTACCAAAGGCCACCTTACACATTGGAGGAAAAAGATTGTTATCGAGGTTTGCTTTCATGGTTAGGAGTTTGCGGTTCCTTATTAGGATTGTTTTCTTTTCGTGAATTGATTTTCGCAAGAGGTACCATTTAATTTTTATTGTAATTTATTTTTCATAATTAGATAACACTTGATCCCAATGTTATGAAGTTGCTCAAATTTTATGTGTTGAACTTTGATGCTATAATATTGAAATATTTCATCTTTATTTTATTCTATGTTATCTTCCATTTTGTACTATATGCTAGTATCAATTAAAGTACCTTTTATATCCAACTAAAATTAAATCAAATCAATGAAAATAGTATTCTAATAGTTTGTTTAGTCAACTTCATCTAAAATTTAAAATGTTCATCCTAGAAAAATTAAGAAATGAAGAGTTACACAATTTTTATTTTTTATTTTTTTAAATGTTGTTTTTGTCATGACTTGTAAATATACTAAAAATATAAATGCATCTACGTCGAATTTTAATATGAAATAACTTTGCATTTGTTTAAGATTTTAGACTTTTATTATGTAAATAGTGTTTATGAATATAAATAGTAGAGGAAGTTT
>JAJOOS010079915.1:0-13401 GCA_029582725.1 Solanum chiquidenum | reverse complement strand
CATTCAGAGAAGTTCAATCCATTGAACACATTAATAGACAAAGCATGTGAATGAAGAGGAATAACTGCAAATAGATATACATGCTCACATATAAAAAAGTAATGTGAATTCAGTAAAACGATAAAAGTACATCGTAATTCTCCTTTGGGTAGATACTACGACACACTATCATAATTTAAATGCCATTTTTTAAAAATCTTTAATAGGCAATTAAATAATTTTAACCAAACATATACGACATCTTTGGATATACAATATATGTTTGATTGAAAATATTAATTTACCTCATAATTTTTCACTATTTGTAGAATGATAGATTCACCTTTGGGTAAATTTTTAAGTTCTAGCAATAGTGAAAGTCAATTTATCTATTTATTTTTTCAATATAGGCATTTAATTAACCTTCATAGATAAATGACAATTTTATGAGTGCATATTTTGCTTAACCATACTAGTTTGGCCACTTTGGTAACGAACAAACTATATGAATACAAATGCATACATAATCTCATAAAATTTTGTGCATGTGAATAATTTTAAACATTTTAGTTTGGCCACTTTGGTGACTAACAAACTATAGAAACATAATACATGCATCAAGTGATCATAAACATGATATGTGTAGACGTTAATTTCTCTAGTTTGGCCACTTTGGTGACTAACAAACTATATAAATACAAAGCATACATAATATCATAAAATTTTGTACATGTGAATAATTTTATACATTTTAGTTTGGCCACTTTGGTGACTAACAAACTAAAGAAACATAATACATGCATCAAGTGATCATAAATATTTTATGTGTAGACGTTAATTTCTCTAGTTTGGCCACTTTGGTGACTAACAAAATTATAGAAACATAATGCACACATATAATTTATTGCTTAGTATAACGACCACTTTAATTTATTAAACAATCTAAAGTAAAACATAATTTACGTTACGGAAACTTAAACCATAAGAAACTAGGAAGAAGGCTCGACCACAGAGTTAGTGCCCACCATACAAAACAATATCGTAACAAGACATGCATACTGAAGAGGATCTTAATTTTTTATTTTATTTTTAATTAACCTCAATGTACACGTCCATTCAAAAAAGTGTCCTTTCTGTATTGCTTTTACTTTGTTCTTATTATAATAACAAAATTGATGCAAGTTTGCAGGTGACATTGTGCTAGTCGCTTACATCATCTTATATAGATATTATTGGAACATTGATGGTAAGTATCGAAGTGGAACATGTGAGAAACAGTACATCATAAACATTGAATGTTTCATATACGAAAATTATCGATTCAAATAATCCAGGCTCTGATGCCACATGTAAGATTAAATACTTAATACATAATGTCAGGATCTTGAACACGATAATCTTACATAGAGATCGTTAGGAGCACATACCTGATGAGGAAGACATAATCACAGAGAGAAGCGGAAGCGTTAGTCGTAAATTGGTTTCTACCTCCTTGCCCTAACTTTATGTTACCACAACCGTCAGCGATGAAATTAAGGTAGAGAATATGTGGTAGGAAGGACCAATTTATAGAGGTTATGACTTAATCTGGTACGTCCATCAAGTAACCAATGTACGGACGAGATCTATTCCTTATTAAATATTATTTATGGTATTACTTGGATTCCAAGTAAACTTGGGCCATAAGTAAGAAATAATTAATAATAATTCTTACAGTCTTTCCATTTGCTTAAGTATTGGGGAGCAGAGTTACCTAGTAAATGCGATGATTTAAGGTAGCAAGTTGTTTGGACACCGTCGTTATATAAAAAGAAGAAAGAAAATAAGCTAGATTTTCTCTTAATGGTAGCTTGTTGTATTTTCAGGGATTTGTAACTTCCAAAGGACAAGAACTTTATAATTCTCGAGTCATTTTCAGTCCGAAAACTAAATCCTACAAATACTATTTTTTAATTACCATGATGTCCGGACCAACTTGTTTGCACCTGGACTAATTCCACGGGATACCTGCTATCTCCCACTAACGTACAAGTACCGGGTAACTCTAACATATTAGAAGGATTTCTTATTGATTTTATATCGTTCTAATGCAGCGAGTACCAAACGAGGAGAGGAGAAAGGAGCTCGGAGATGTTGAAAACCTGACAGAAGATAAAATCGACAAGATTCTGCAGAATTTTTTGCATGATCTGAAACTAGATGCTCTCGAGGTGAACGGTTGGCAGATGATGTTACCAGCATATAGCATATCAAAAGTCTCACTCAATGCTTACACTCGAATTCTTGCCAGAAAGTATCCGAAAATGTGTATCAATTGTGTCCATCCTGGATACGTCAACACGGATATAAACTGGCATACAGGAACAATGCCTGTTGAGGAAGGAGCTGAAGGACCTGTCATGCTAGCTCTTTTGCCTGATGGAGGACCTACTGGTTGCTACTTTGATTGGACAGTAGTTGACAAGTTTTAGATATAACAATAACTACGCCTCAGTCCCAAACAAGTTGGGGTCAGTCAACGATGTTTTAGATATAACAATAACTACGCCTCAGTCCCAAACAAGTTGGGGTCAGTTGCGATGTTTTAGATCAAGTCGTGAAATAAGACTTTCTTTCTGAGCTTGGTTGGTGTTCTACTGGTTGAATTAGTAATTGAAACAATGAGGGAAGGAAAGGATTAAATAATCAAGTAATGTGTTGTATTGTATCGTGCTGTAATGTTTTAATAAGTACAACGTTTGGATAAATTATAGTGTTCTCCATTATTATATACCGTCACACATCAACAATTTGAATGATAAATCTACAAGAAAAAGTAGGATACGGAATAAAGCTACTATTAAAAGATAGGTAAGGATAAAATAAGAAGAAAATATTAAGGTAACAATGCGATCGCACCATATTGTTCATTACACAAATGAGGCTCCTTTTTGTCGTTACCTAACGATGAATTTAAATGATATGATACAATGAAATTTAAGTAACAATCAAAACAAACGTTATATCTAAACTATCAATACAATACAACAGGTACCAACCATTCAAACAAGGTGTTAATGGGCGTATCAAATCCAAATGTGATAAGTAAAAATGAACGGACGGAGAAATTACCATCATTAATAGCAAATGCCAGTAATTCATAACATTTAATAATGCCAGTAAAAAATGGCAACATTGCCATAGAAATGCATTCAAACATCACATTGAGTGTAAATGTTACTCTTATGGCAAACTGAAATGAATAATGATACTATATAAAGGAGTTACCAGTTAGAGGATCACATGTGTTTGCCTACCATAAAAAAAAGGTAGTTAAAAGTGTTAGACAATATTACCCATGAAAACATATTTTTTTACCAAAGTTTTACTTATTAAATAGTAAGATTGTAGAAAATAAATTACTTGTAGCACTAGTATTAGCCCTATACTCTCCATTTACAGGTAAGTCAATATATTTTATCTTTGAAATGGGATTTTGATTTTTGGTCTTGATTGTTTACTTTGATGTTGTTACCTAACAATGTTTAGATTCAAGTGATTCTTTCCATCTGTTCAAGCCTTGGTAGACAGAGTTAGTTGATATCTATATTAGTATGAGGTAGCACATACATGTTGGAATTAGTTGAGGTCTCACCTTGTTACTATCTATTGTTTCTTGTACCTAGCTCGATTATTGTATTATTTTGTTATAGTTTATGTTATGTTACTATATGTTGTTTCTTGTACTTCCGTTACTTCTCTTTTTCGGAACTACATCCCCGAGGTTGTTATTTCAACAGTTGGACTATTAGTCTTTACGTACCTCTTTCTTCCTATCGCGTTAGTTCGTTTGAAATAGTGTTCTTTTTTCTTCTCCCAACAGGATTCTAAAGGAGAAAAGGTTAGAAACATTGGACTTAAGTGATGGGAGAAGCTTGTAAGTATGCAGTTGTTACAGGAGCAAACAAGGGAATTGGCTTCGAGACTGTCAAGCAGCTCGCGAAATCAGGTGTAACGGTTGTCTTAACAGCTAGAAATGAAAAGAGGGGAATGGAAGCAACATCCTTGCTGAATGAACAGGGATTTTCAAATGTTGTGTTTCATCAGCTTGATGTTCAAGATGCTCAGAGCATTGAGTCCTTAGTAAAGTTCATACAAACACAATATGGGAGGCTTGATATTATGGTAAGAGCATGAATCTATGTATTGCTCCTTATTCGATCTCGAGGCAAATATTGGACAGTTGCTGAATAAATTTCTGCAGGTAAATAATGCTGGAGCTTCTGGAATTGTACCTGATGAAGATGTCCTAAGGGCCATGAACATAGATCTTGTAGACTGGGTAAGATAATTTGCTCAATGCTTAGGTCTTGCTTTATTATGCGATTAGATCTCATATCTAATTGCGGGACTACACTGGATATGTTGTTGATCTCATATCTAACTGAAAATTTCTGTCCCCAAATTTTGAGGTAGGCGATAGTCCCCGTGTGTAGTCTGATCTTGTTCTGACAGACACTCCAACTTTGAGTATGCACATCTAGACACCTCCAAAATGCATGTGGTACGTCAGCATCTAGTGTCCACAAGACATAGTGGGATGAGTTGAAGTGCTTACTTATCAATTGATGCCAAGTTTTTGAGTGTTTGTTTATATGGCCGACCCTAACTTGTTTGAGGCGTGTTGTTATTGTAAACAGTTACCAGGGAAAGCTTTTGATGACATTCGAGTTGTGATGAAAACAACGTATGAGAGTGACAAATTATGCTTGAACACTAATTACTATGGTGTTAAGAATGTTACTGAAGCTCTTCTTCCACTGCTGCAAAATTCTCCTTCACCAAGGATTGTTAATGTCTCCTCCCGTAGAGGAGCTTTAAATGTAAGTAAGACAATCATTCTCGTTGTTTCTGAACATTTCATAATTCTTGTTGATTTTTTGTTCTCACACAGCGAATGCCAAATGAGGAGAGGAGAAAGGAGCTCGGAGATATTGAAAACCTGACAGAAGATAAAATCGATGAGATTCTGCATAAATTTTTATATGATCTGAAACAAGACTCTCTCGAGGTGAACGGTTGGCAGATGATGCTACCAGCATACAGCGTATCAAAAGTATCACTCAATGCTTACACTCAAATTCTTGCAAGAAAGTACCCAAAAATATGCATCAATTGTGTCCATACTGGATTCGTCAACACGGATATAACCTGGCATACAGGAACAATGCCTGTTGAGGAAGGAGCTGAAGGACCTGTCATGCTAGCCCTTTTGCCTGATGGAGGACCTACTGGTTTCTCCTTTGATCGTTGATATAACAATAACTTCGCTTTAGTGCCAAACAAGTTGAGGTCAGTCCCGAAGTCTTGGATCAAGTTATGAAATAAGACTGTTTCTTTCAGTGTCTCTTGGTATCAATGGACTCTTGTTTTAGAATGAAATAGGGGTAACATGGTATGGCAGATACAGAATTATCAAATCGATTTTTTTTAATGTTATGGCATTTGGTAAGCATTTTTAAATGTTTTGGTACTCGATAGGTGATAGTCCCCATGTGTGGTCTGATCTTGCTCTGAATTAGTTTTAGAGGGATTGTTTTAATGTTGTAAGCCATAAGGGCTAGATAGAACAAAACCTACACGAGGGCAATGGCAGAGCAAGAATTTTTCTAGAGGGGAGTCAAAATATAAAGAAGAAAACATATGAAAAAACCAAAGTGATTTGACCCTTGTGACACATTTTAAAGTTGTGCATGCCTAGTCCAAAGTGAACCATACAAGCTATTACATCCATAGTCATGATGCTCAATCCAACATGAGAATAAATACCACTTAACGAATCAACAACTTTCCCTTCTCGACTTGAGCAGAGAGACCTTCAAAACTTTTCACTTCCCAAATAATTGTTGAGCCTCGTCAAAATCCTAACAATGAAAAAGTAATACATTTCCTTATAATCAATGACCATAATGTACCATATGTCTCTTATGTGTTACATTAAACAACTTTTTTCTCATGTACCTTTGGGTTTCATTAGAGCTGGATGTTCCATTTGCAGCAAGTCATGCCTCATCTCAAAAAAGCCAAAGGTAGACGGCTGTACGACTTGGAAATCACAACCTCCTTACTGAAAGCAATTAAAAAGACAATCCGCGTATTACAATTACAGGCCGGCCAGCTCAAGAAATTAAGAGAAGTTCTCGGAAAAGAAAACTCCTTTAAACCATCCAACATTCATACTGATGTAACATAATCTTGCAAGAGTTTGTCCATACCTTATACATGCTCTTTTTATGTCCTAACAAACAGATGTTATGGCGGGCATTGTCTCCTCGTAAGTATACATTCCCATGGATGATTGATGCTTCAATAGAAAACTCACCTTATATTCAATTTAGCAACCAATTGACAAACCTTAGTTATCCATGGTCATGTTATGGCACAATTAAATATGTCGAAACATTGAAGGATAGTGTAAACACAATGTATCCTGCATAGATTTATTTATAAGATTTTCTATAGTGACAACAAATCTTCATTCTCAATTAAGGCAAGTTTCATTCTTGACATGGGATGTTCAATGCTTACCAGAACTAAAAACTTTTGATTAAATATGGTTGCACAAGCTACATATGATGGCTTTCGCAATTGAGATGTGAAATTAAAATGTGATAAGAGCATAAACCAATCAGAAATGAGAAACCAATCCAATACCCATTCAAGCGACTGTCCAATCAGCAGAGAAGTGCAGCAGAAGTTTCCTTTTACCAACTGATCAAGGTAGAACGGTAACTACTTACATAAATTGTTACCAAAATCCTGACAAGAAAAAGATTTGCTTAGTTGATATCCGATGAGCATTAATTAAAACCTGAATAGTGCTTGATTCTTTTAGTTGTTAAATTTATTGGGAGGCAAGCATTTGAATTTTCGATACATAGGAAACAAACCTTGAGTATCGTACACCTTTGAATTCTATTAGAGCTTTGAGTTTGATATTGCATTACTCTAAACTCACTGAAAAGGGAAAGAACAAGTATACATGAATTGCTATTGAGATGAAGATTAATAACATATATGTTCACTAATATTACATTAAGCTATCAATTTTGTGGAGTAAATTATTTTAATTCCTATCTATACTAGATTTCATTTTACAGTGTTGATGATTTCTCGGCTCAACAAGATTTCAAAAAAGTAAAAGAGTTGACAAAAAAGCAAAGGGAAGTAAACAAAAATAGAAAGCTTATGAGAAAAAAGAAAAACTTACATTTGTGAGAGCACCATTCGTTTTAATCATTGAAGGCATTCCTCATAGATCTGTATGGTGGAGATATGAGCAATTTCTGCCAGTATTCCCCTTTGTCAAATTTTAGGAGTGGTTTGAGGAATGGGCAGTTGGAAATAAATAGTGCAGAGAGGGGAGCGGGCATCCCTTTTACTGGAAGGGATTGGAGCTTAAGGCAATCATCGATGGTCAGCTCAGAGAGGGATCGAGGAGGGCAGTGCTGATTCAGAAAGTGATTGGAGATTAGGGCAATCATTGATGTGTAGACGTAGAAACGAAGTGAGGTGCCAAAGACCTAGTGAAATAAGCATTACTACAAAATAAGCATCTTGGTAACTGAAACACGAATAAATCATTATTTTGTTATCTAACCTTTCATTCTGAACAGGATATATACTTTCTTGACTTTCCGCTAGCTTTGAGGTGTCACTCGAGGTTGAGTAATGGACATAATTTGAAGGAATCTTCAAAATCTTCAAAGTTCTCTGAATATCAGAACCAACAAAATTGATGTAATATTCTGGATCTTTGAATATCAAAACAATAAAAAAACTAATGTAATAATGCAGTTGTATCAAACTTGAAATCAATGTGGTACTATACTACATAGCGCAAACAATGGAAGCAGGCATTCAAAGTCGTTTTCACTTTCTTTAAATTTCAAGCTTGATATAACTCTTATCAAGGTCTTGGCTGCCTGATTGAGTAAGTGAGGTTGTCTTTCGTAGACCCTTTTATCTATGTAGAAGAGACGAAAAAAGCGGAACAACTTTCATGACGACAAATAATATTGCAGTCTGCAAGATTTGAGAGAGAAATATATGAATTGCTATTGTGATGAATCTCCAAAGGCGATAAACATCCTGCTGACATATGTTAAAACAATCAACTTTCTGGAGCAAATTATCTCAATTCCTACCTAAACTAGATTACTTTTAAGATTTGATCCTGATCTAAAGATATTTCCTGGACTTCACAGAGTCAATAGATGCTCCACACTGGTCAAAAAAGAATTAACAAACAAGCAAAGATACTAAGGAAATAGAATAACTTACATCTATCGAGCACCACTTGTTTTATTCATTACGGATTCTCCAATCAACATTTATGATGGATTTTTGGTCAGGAGCCGTGATTCGAGCAATAGACTGCTCAACAAGGTTTAAAAAAGGAAAAGAATTAACAAAAATGCTAAGTGAAATAAAAAAAAATAAAAAGCTTATGATGGAAAAGGTTAACTTACATCAGTTGGAGAGCCATTCTTTTTAATCATCACAGGGATTCCCAATCGATCACTATGGTGGGAATTTGAGTAATACTTGGCCAGTATTCCCCCTTGTCAAATTCTAGTAGTGGTCTGAGCAATGGGCAGTCGCGAATTTCTAGTTTAGAGAGGGAAGAGGGCATCCCTTTTACTGGAAGGGATTGAAGGTTAGGGCAATCATAGATGCCCAGCTGAGAGAGGGAGGAGGGCAGTGCTGATTCAGAAAGTGATTGGAGATTAGGGAAATTGCAGATGTCTAGACTTTGAAGCGAAGTGAGGTGCGAAAACTGGCCTAGTTCCAGCATTGACTGAATTTGAGGTAAATTAGCAATACGTAGATATTGAAGAGAGGTGAGGCATTTGAGATGTTGGCTGCTTAATGTTTTCAGATTGTATATCATAAGTGTTTGAATAGAGGAAGGCAACTCCCAATTCTCAGCAGCAACAATCTCTTCGTCACTGCCATCATGTGAGATGGTTAACTCTTTGAGACAGGAGAGTCTCTGTAAACGCCACTCCTTTCGGCCATTCACCAGTTTCTTGCAATTGTAGATACCAAGTTGTTGTAAATTGAAGGGCAATCCTCCTTCCGGAAAGGACTCTATTTCTGGACAATAAGTCAGAGTTAGTTTCTTAAGAGATGGAAGGAGTTCCTGCATACGTTCTGGCAGCCACTTCAGCTTCGAACATCTCTTAATAGTCAGTGACGTCATCTGGGTCCCCCCACATGTAACCGAAAGTTTTTCAACATTCTTACAATCCCAAATATAGAAACTTTCAGTCGCAGTAGGAATCAAAAACCTAATAAGGTTGTGGCAACGATCTACCCTCAAATAGCGTGCTCTTGGGAGCAACTCAGGTGATATACAATCACATTCTTGCAATCTCAAATACTCCAGAAACATGTTACAATAACCAACTGGCGGATCCAATTTCAATTTCCGGCAAACAGATACGGTTATTCTTTTCAAGGTAGTGGGCAGTCTGCTAAAAGGTAACGAGTTACAATCACTAATAAATAATTCCTTAATCTGCTTCATTCCCTCATAAAAAACAACTCCAACCTTAGGACAACCAATTACTTCAACTCTTTCTAAACATGAAAGTTGGATGGGTATCTCCAAACTGAGTTCACGGCAACTATAAATGAAAAGCTTCTCAAGTGTAGGGAACTCTCCACTTCCTAGTACGTGCCATTGCTTCCACTCCGGCATATCTTCAAATCTAAGCTCCACAAGAGAGTTAAAAGGCTTTTTGGAGGACAAACTACCATAGAATTCTTCCGTCACCTCTGTTATTCCATGCATCCCTCTAATCGAAAGGAATTTCAAACAAGGGAGTTGTCCTAGTGCTGGCAAGGAATAACAGACCTTGCAGTTGCTAAGAGATAATTCCACCAGCTTAAGAAACAAAGGATCAGCTAGCCAATGTGGAAATATTGTCCCTCTATATCCGATGATACGGAATTCTTTTATGTTTTTATGTGGGCGTAGCTCATCAAGTATGTCTCTTTCTGTTTGTGAATTGTCAGCACTACTACTTTCACTCCACTCCAAAGATAACTTGTCAACATGATTCTTCTCCCTCATCTTTGCCTTCCCAGCTTCCCTTTTATCAACCACATTTTGCAACTCTACAACTGATACAGATCCATACAAGTTATGTGCTTCACCCAAATCTTCCATTCTTGAACCACCAACAAGAAACTTGCCTCCCACTAGCACGTGCAGGCTTTTCAACTTGCTCAGATGTAGTGGCATCTTCAAGCGACCTGTGCTGCTTATGTCAAGATGACGTAAGTTAATCAACTTTTCCATCTGCAGAGGTAGCTCCTCAAGATAAGCACAAGATGACAGGAGAAGTGTCTCCAAATTATACAATGCACAAATGGAATCTGGCAACTTTTCAATCCAAGTATCAGAAAGGTCCAAAAATCTGAGGAGTTTCAATTTGATAAACAAGTCATCCGGCAAATCCTTAATCCTGTAATGAGACAATGATAATGCCCTTAAGGATCTTAGCCTTGGCAGAATGTTATGCAACACCCTCTTGCTTAGACGGTAATTAGAAGGCTTGAAATCAATACATGTCGGAAGCAATGTCCTCAGCTGCTCCAATTTGTAGAGGGGTGTCAATTTCTGTAAGTCACCCTCATATCCCATTGAATAAGACAAGTGTCGACTTTCTTCCAACATATGAGATCCTTTGCTCTCTTCCAACCGGATACAAAGTTTTGAAGATGCAATTTGGGCTAAATCATTGACAAGGTCATGCATTAAGAATAATTCCTCTATGTTCCTTTTAGAGGGATTTGGGACCCTTTCAACTAATGATCTTGATCTCAACTCCAGAAAGTATTGGTTGCCTGAATCTTCAATTATCCCATCCCTCTTTGTTACGAGACCATTAGCAATCCACAGATGAATAACTTGTTCTTTCCTAAATGGATAATCTTTAGGAAATATTGCACAATAGGAAAAACATCGCTTTAAATTTGCGGGAAGATCATTGTAGCTCAACATCAGCGCTGGTAATATGTCATTGTGTGGCAGCTCCCATATTTCACTTCTCAAAATACGTTTCCACCCTTCAACCTCTGATTTGGAGCGTAACATGCCAGCGAGCGTCTTCAGAGCTAAGGGCAGTCCTTTGCATTTAGCTGCAATTTGTTTTCCGACCTCTTCAAGTTCCGGATGTCCCATAGGATCCATGTTTTCAAATGCATGTCTTTTGAATAAAGACCAAGAGGCTTCAGTAGACAATTTGTCCATGCTAATTTGCTCATTTCCCATCATCAAGGCAACACTCTCTTTACGTGTCGTCACAATGATTTTACTTCCTGTATCTCCTTGTACAAAAAGATTTCTCAAGTCATCCCACTCGTTGTAGTTGTCATTCCAGACATCATCCAAAACAATAAGAAACTTCTTTCCCTTTAAGCTTTCCTTCAATTTGACTTGAAACTGATTAAGATTGTTGTGGACATCCTTTGAGTCAAATGAGCGAATTTCTTGAAGTAACCCTTTCGTTATTCTCAAAGCATCATATGGCTCAGAAACACAATACCAAGCTTTCAAACCAAAATGGTTCTTCACCCTCTCATCATGGTAAACCGCTTTAGCAAGTGCTGTCTTACCCAGGCCGCCCATTCCAACAATAGGAACTACTGTCAGCTTTTTCCCACTTGCATCTTCAGACAATAAACGGTTAATCAAATTCTCTATTTCGCTCTGCCTACCAAAGATATCAGATTTAACATCCACAGAAGTTCTAGTTTCTTGTTTAGTCGAAACAAAATGCTCCTTTAAGCCAAGGCGACCAATTTGCTTTTCCAACACCTCCAATTTTTTAATAGTGTCTTCCAACTTCTTCTTTATGTCAAGAAAGAAATCATCACTCAAGCACAGGTTAAGGTCACTTACTTGCTGGCTGCTCGTGTCTGTAAGATTTTGAAGCTGACCTTCCACTTTAAGCCTCAAAGCTTCATAATTGACTTGTTCTATCAAGTTTTCAGCACCGTCCACAGCAGTCTGAAGCTTATTTAACCACTGGCTCACAAATTGATTTGATGCTTGCTTATTCTCTGCATCACTTAGCACAATTTGAAGACCAAGCAGAATGTCCCCCAGCTTCTCAAAGAGCTGAACATCATCTGTATGCTTCTGAAACATGTTGAGCAGATCACCGTGAGGAGCAAGCCTATCAAAGAGAACATTCAAAGCTGAAGAGAGAAATGCACCACCAACTGCTAAGCCAATCTCCATTTCTGAAATCTGCAAAGCAAAACAAGTTAACACAATATGATTCTTTAAGAAGATATATCTTCAAATAGTCTCAGTTAAGAGCTTTATTTTACCTGTTGAATGCCAAGAGTAATTTGCAAACAAGAAGGATCAGTGATGGCTCTCTCTTTTACTTGTAATTAGTAAAACTGTCCTTTTTTCTCTTTTCAAAAAGTATGACTCAACTAATTAAATAATTGAGGCAATAGAGAAAGGTATCTTTTGCTTTATGTCTATTCATTACTTTTGTTTTTATGCACTTGTCCATTTTTCAACAGCTCATTGTATATCATGAAAAATTTTACTATGGGAGAGGCCCAACCAACCAAAGTTGGAAGAGGCTCCACCCATTTTTTGACATGTGGATCGTGGGGCCCAAACTATTAGTTAAGGCTAAAAAATGAAACCAAAAGGAGAGAGAATGTAAAGTTTGAGTGGGAATTGCAAGATAATTGTGGGGTCCATGTCAACTTCAATTAAAATATTATATTGAAAGTGGAAAAATGCAAGGAAATAAAAAGTCATATTATTAGTTGATCAATATTTTTTTTTTATTATATCCACATTTATTTAACGTGTTGAATTGAATATCTATTAAAAGTATTATTCTTATATTGAAATTTGTTTACACTCTATTTTCTTTAAACTCACGTTACTTTTAAAAATAGTTCTATATTACAAGATAAGATAAGATTTTGCAAGACAATTGTGGGGTCAATTTAATACTATGCTGACATTTTTTTTTGACTGCCCATATCTTTTCTATCAACTATATATATATATATCTCAATAAATATACTATTCTGGACAAGAATAGTTACAACACTCTAAAATTCAATCACTAATTTTTCTAACTTGTTACCTGTTGCTGTTACTGTTTTCTTTGACACACTGTTATATTTTCATTTTTATAATTTTATTTGTGTTGAAATTTAAATCTTATAAAATATATAATACATTTATCTTCACAGTGTATGGGTAAAGTTGCATAAAGGGGAAAGGCTAGCAAGGTAGGCCTTGAAAATATATTTTCATCTCACTTATTATTTGTCTACTTTCTTTTTATACACATCTTTACTGAAGAAATTGTAAATAAGTAGAAAAAAAAT
>JAJOOS010079914.1:0-11938 GCA_029582725.1 Solanum chiquidenum | reverse complement strand
ACTACGATAAATAATTTAACTAATGAAATAATTTATATTTTGTGTAAATGAAACGCAACATGATAAAATTAAACCAACAATCATTTAATGAGATTTTCGAGTTTCAAAACAAACGATATCATTTCTTTTTTCCCGCTCTTTTTTCATATTGTCCTCCATTTCTTCACGCCATTGCTTTAGTAGCATTAAAGGGTTTATTTAATAGGTAATTAGAATTATGCATGTCTTCAATTTGGTATTTGACGTTAATAGTAAATTAGTTTGAAGACAATAGAAAATACACAAATCTTATATTATCTTGTAATATAGAACTATTTTTAAAAGTAACGTGAGTTTAAAGAAAATAGAGTGTAAACAAATTTCAATATAAGAATAATATTTTTAATAGATATTCAATTCAACACGTTAAATAAATGTGGATATAAAATAAAAAACAATATTGATCAACTAATAATATGACTTTTTATTCCCTTGCATTTTTCCACTTTCAATATAATATTTTAATTGAAGTTGACATGAACCCCACAATTATCTTGCAATTCCCACTCAAACTTCACATTCTCTCTCTTTTTGGTTTCATTTTTTTGCCTTAACTAATAGTTTGGCCCCCACGATCCACATGTCAAAAAATGGGTGGAGCCTCTTCCAACTTTGGTTGGTTGGGCCTCTCCCATAGTAAATTTTTTCCAATACTATGACTGATACTTCACCCTTTTCATTTTTGGTGATACTATTTGTTTTAGTATTGTGTTTAAGAAAAAAGTGAAATTTTTTAAAATTTGTATTCTAAAATAATTCTTAGTTATTTGTGTGATTAAATTTATTTTATTAAGAGTAAAAGAATTTTTTTAATAGTACTAAATTGTTTCTAATTATAGTAAGGTGACATTCTTTTTTTGACGGACTAAAAGTAGAGGTGTACAAAATCGAACCGAAAGTCAAATCAAACCACAAACCGAGTCAAACAGAAAAAACCCGACTAATGATTTGATTTGGTTTGGTGTAGGGAAAACACTTGACTATACTTGGATTGGATTGGTGTAAGGATGACAATGGAACGGGGCAGATGCGGGGTGGGGTGTGTTTAAGGCTATGCGGGGCGGGGCGGGTGGGATGTAGGGTGGGTTGAAATGAGTTTTTTTAAAACTAATGTGGGGCGGTGCGGGTTGCGGGTATATGTGTTTTTATGTGGGTTTAAACTTAATTTTAATTTTTATATGTTATAAGAGTAATAGAACATTATTTATTAAGATAATTTCTTTAAAGATACAAAAAAATTCAAGATAGTAATGAAAATGATTCAATAAAAAATAATGTTTGTAACTCTAATAAAACTCAAATCAAAATTAAATTAATGTTAATGTTAACAAGAAATAATATTGCAACACTAAGAATGACAATAATGTTGAATATTTATTCTTTAGTTTTACATTGGTTTAGGCATTTAAAATACATAATCAATTTTTTTTTGATGTTTAATTATGTAATTAATATTTATTAGATTTATTTTAGCATGATTAGTTAGTACTTTTAAATTATGATCATTTTCATTATGACTATTTGCAATATTTATTTATGCGATTTCATTATTATTTTTTGTTGAATATTTTAGTGTCATCACTCATCTCATATTTTGTGTTATTTTCTTAAGAAACACCTTAGATAGTTATATTTTGGTAGGACTAAAGAAATATTTGGAGCACAAGTTAATCATATGTTTGTATGCTACTTTACCGAGAAAACTCAAAAAAATTTGAGGTTGAAAAATTCGAGTCTTATTAGTTTGATTTGGTTGATAAATTAAAAATATCGACACAAATAATTTGGATTGATATTTGAAAAATTAGAACCAACCTGGTCATGCACACCTCTACTACATAGGAAAGGGTGCCACTTAAAATGAGACAGAGGAAGTATAAAGTTAGGTATGATCCTGCAAGAAGGTTAGTGAAGCAAAACAGAGAAATATGCCGTTTAAGTAAAGATAGAAATATAAGGGTTTTGTTTGATATCTGGTTAGAGTTATGTAGGTATTAGTAATATAGGTATTAGTTATAAGTGAATTTATATATTATTTATTCATGTATTAGTTATACGGAAGTTAATTATACATGTTATATTTATTCCACCTTTTATCTAGCATAAAATAATGCATAAATTCCCTCATAATTTATACATGTATTAGTTATGCACGTTTCTAACTTGCCAACCAAACGTCATACTAATTTTATATATGAATAACTTATTTTCTATCTACCTACTAAACGTTGTATACGTTATTCGGATCACTGATGTGTTTCTGTTAGACTTTTGTCCTGATATTTTTACCTTATTTGAGGTTTATTTTCTCCGAAGGAAAGTCAAAGTATTACCATAAATTATTTAACTTTATTTGAAAATAAAATATAATTTTCTTTTATATTTGGATTAGTCCTCCATTGGAGTTGTTTAGTGATGTAAGACAATCTTTGCTTATATATTATGATTGATATTTGAACTTCAAATGCTTCTTTCTAGTCACTTCAGTTGATTTTCTTTGTAGCTGGCTGATATGCTTCCTTCCAAGTTTAGCTGATTGAGACAGGAAATTACACTGCTATAATTGAATAATTTATTTCCTTATTTAGGTTAACCAATATGCTTATGGAGTCAGTAATCTTTTGTGATTTACTGCCATTCTATTTTAGGGATATAATTTTCTTAATTTCAATCAAATCTTTTGTGATATGTCCAAATTACACCTCATATCAAGAAGTATAACACAATAGTTGTCCAATAGGTTGGGGTCAATTTTCATAGGGAATAGGTTAAAAATTAAGCCATATGCAGTTATTTACTATTAGCCATTTATTTTCGTAAAAAGGGATTTGTAGAAATTATTTATATCTTTTGATATCAATTGTAACTAAGTAACAATATCATTATTTCAGTAAAAATGGAGTCAATTAAGAGAAGAGACTAGGGTTGCGGTCACCATGACTTCATGACTAAATCACATGACTAACGGTGGTAAACACTTCGGGGTCGTTTGGTTTGAATACAAGTTATGATGAGATTATTTATGCTGGTAAATTATGTTGGGATTAGTTATGCTGGGAGTAACTTTTATTGCTTGTTTAGTTTGTCATATTCAAACTTATATTCATTTCATAATTTCTAAGAAAAAGTTGTTTGTATACAAAAATACTCTCCACCTTATTTAGTTTTTTTTGTACATTTTATTCGCAAGCTTTAGTTATTCATTCTTAAAAATAAATTTTCATCTTGTTTAGCTTAAATAGGGCGGTGCGGGGCGGGTTGAGCTTAACCCGCATAATTTTTAATCCGCCCCGCCCCGCATAATAATTTTTTTCATTTTCAACCGCCCCACCCCACTCCGCATAGACCCGCCCCGCATGAACCCGCCCCATATAACTTTTTTAATATTTTCTTTTTCTAGTTAGGTTTGATAATAAAAATAAAATTCATAAAAAAAATTCATTTTTTCATTAAGTTGTATTAATTTAATAGGATAGTGACTTAAAATTTTATTTTTTAGAGGTCAATTGGAAACATGTAAGAAATTATATTATTTTTTATTGAACCATTTTCATTTACTATCTTGAATATTTTAGTAGTTAAAGAAATTATTTTAATAAATAATATTTTATCACTCTTATAACATGTAAGAAATTAAAATTAAGTTTGAACCCACTGAAATCACATATACCCGCAACCCGCCCCGCATCCCACCCACCCCACACAAACTTAAACCCACCCCGCATCCCACCCGCCCCGCCCTGCAAAGCCTTAAACCCACCCGTCCCGCATCCGCCCCGCCATTGCCATCCCTAATTTCCATGATTGTGCCGTGTGTTTTTAAAATTAATCTTTCATCTTATATAGCTTAAAATAAAACTTCCAACTTATTTAGCTTAAAAATGAAATTTCCTTCTTATTTACTTTAAAAATAAAATTTTCATCTTATTTAGTTTAAAAATAAAACTTCCATCTTATTTAGCTTAAAATAAAACTTCCATTTTAAGTTTATTAAAGTAAAAGAAATTTTATTATTAAAATTATCTACAGTTTGAAGATATCTACATTTTAATTGCTATAATATAATTTTTAAGTGAGTAATAAACTATTTAATTTGAAAATATGTAATTTAGTATTGGAGTGAACATTTTAAGAGAAATCAAAGTATAAATAAAGGGAAATGCACAAGTACCCTCCTAGACTATAACCGAAATCTTAGAGACACACCTTAACTAAACTAAGGTCCTATTACCCCCTGAATCCATTTTTTAATAATTTTGTGCACCTTTTTGGCTTACGTGGCAACTAAATATCTCCCATGCGCCTCAACTGCACGGAGTCACGAAGTGTGCCACGTAAGACAAAAGGTGTACAAAATTATAAAAAAATAAGTTCAGGGGGCTAATTGGACCTTATTTTAGTTAAGGCGTGTCTCTGAGATTTCGGTCATAAAAGTGGTGTATAAAAGAGAGTTTAAGAAGGATATTTTTGTTATTTTATATACTTTATCCCAAGATAAGTTATCCTGAGATTACTATTCCACCTCCCTAGGGGATAACTTATCCCAGTGCTAATTGTTAATCCTGGGATAAGTTATCCTAACCTTTGCAACCAAATGGTGGATTAAAGGGCACTCAAAAATTATCATGGGGTTAACCCCTCTTATCCATCACGCCAAACGACCCCTCTAGTACTAGTTGTGGAAGCTATCGAATATAATATTTCACCTAATTATTTTTCAACCTAATTGGATGAATGCCACTTTTATCTACTCAAATAAATAGTGCTACAAATAACGATTTCGATAATTACCCTAAGTTGGCCAAGCTATTGAATAAAATAATCTGCACACATAGATGCACATATGCCTTTTTAAATTTTGACCTAACTTGGTTGACCAAAACCCAACTATGACCCGCGCCTTTTCACCTTTTCACCCCTCTTATACCTATTTTTTCTTCTTCTTTTTAACCATTACAAGCACTCAAAACCTCCATAGCCTCATCCTTAAACTCCATCAACTCCTGAATTCCTTCTCTGCACTCTTCTTCTCCCTATTACCTCTGGACTACTGCTTGTCAGTGCCACTACCTTTCTTGTTCTCTATTGGTATTTGTGGATATCTATTGTTACAATAGGTTTAATGTACACTCGCCCGCACTTCCACTTGTGTATGCTCCCCTATGTTAAATTTGTGTGTTTCTTTGTTTTGGGAGTATTTTGGCTTTAGCATGCTGCTTGAAATTCCCTATTACCCCAATATGATTAGTAATTGATTTTGAAATTCAATTTTAGGTATTTTTCTGATTAGGGTTGTGTTAAATTGGTTAATTGTGCTTTATATGATAATGTGTGTTGTTTGTTCCATTTGTTAGCATGAAACTTTTAGTTCTGGATGAACTCTGAGTAACCCATTCATTAGTAATACATGGTTTGGCCCTATGATATATTGAGTGACATAATTTCAAGGAAAAATCATTGTTGCTTCGAAGTTTGCTTGAAATAGTGATATATTGGGCATGATTGTCCACCATTGTGCTATTGAGTAGATATAATGGCTTATAACTTTTTCGATAAGCATTTGGTTGAGTGTGACTGTTAATTGTGTGTTTTGAAGTGATTTTCTTAGTAGAGCACATTGTCACGTCCCGAGCCAACACCTGAAATACCATGAAACTAGTAAGTTGAACTAGAGAGTTCTAGAGCCTTTCGTAAGAGTTTTAAAGTGTGGTATGAGGATTAAAAATCACAAAAATGATTCCTTTAATTAGAATGGAGGTTTAAGGGGCTAAACGTCGAGGTACGTCCCCCCAAGGACCAACCAAAGGGGTCCTTGAGGAGGACCCCAAATCAACCCCCAAAACTGCCAAATTTCAGCAACTCACGTTTGCCATCTACTGGCCGTGAGTGGACCCACACCCCGTAGGTTGGGTCATGGGTCAATGCCTGATTTGTCCTGCAAGTGTGGGTCTCTGACCAGAACCTATGGAGGTGCAGCACGCTCCGTGACCCCACCCACGATCCGTGGGTGGTGGAGTCGTGGGTCATGGCAGTTTTTAAGTTTAAGATTTTTAGTTAGGGGTTTGGGGGTTAATTGGTAATTAGTTAGGGGTTAGACAGGTCGGTTAGTTAGTTATTAAACAACCTATATAAGAATAATAGACCCCTAAACTAACTTATTTAGTTCATTCATCTAAGACCCCAAAATTCCCTCTCAAATATTTCTCTCTCTAAAACTCCATTGAAGAAGAAGAAGAAGAAGGTCAAGTCTAGGGTTCAAGGAGCAGTCTTTTCACTTTAAATTCATGGTGAATATTCCTAAGGTATGTTAGCTTAATCATCTATGGGTTCTTTCACCCATAGATCCCCCTAGATTTTCCCCCAATTGTGAAGTCAACAACCGAATTCTAGCTAGGGTTTTCTTCTACTTTGTGGGTAGGGTTTAGGTATGATTCCAATCTAGTGCATACTACCTAATTATGATTGTACTAGCATTGAATTATGATATTATGATGAATTCATGTGATTTCAATGGTTAACCATAGTATATTGGATGAATTTGATATTTTGTGGGTTTATGCCATGAGAGGTGGAATTGAGGAATTCTGATTGATCTTATAAAATCAATGTCATGTGTAGTAATTACTCAAGGTTAGGAAAACATATAAGTGGATTGAATTAGATTATAGTTCATTTGATGGATCATGACTTCATAAGATGAAATTGAACCTTTATGATCAAATATGACTAGAATCACCTACTAATGAAGGATGTGATTAAAATACCTTGAAATCTAAGTATAAAGATGATAGTAAGAAGTAAAGCTTGAGAATAAGGCTTGTAGTTATCAATGTTAGGGTGTTGGGGGTAAAGGCAATATTATATGATCTTGTTGTGTATTGTTTCTTTTTACACACTTAAGCATAAATATGCTAGGAGATCCAAGGTTCTCTCACATAAAATGATTCTAGGTTGGCTTAATAACCTAAAGTGAATCAAATCATGTTAGACTAGAATAGCTTGAAGTTGTGATGTATGATCCCTTCATGTGTAGCTTGACTTGGTAACACAAGACCAAGATAGGATAACTTAGGATTGAGGATTTACACTCTCCTAAGGGTAGCTTGACTTTGTATTATAAGATGCATGTCAAGGGTATCATGAATTAGGAGTAGTCATGGTAGCCTAGGATTGAAGATCTATACTCTCCTATGGGTAGCTTGAACTAGCATTATTAGGATGCCTTCATGATAGCATGACTTGGTTTGGCCAAGACCATTTCATGGTAGCTTTAGGATTGAGGACTTATACTCTCCTAAGGGTAGCTTAGGATTGATGATCTATACTCTCCTAAGGGTAGCTTGGCTTTACATTTTAAGATGCATTACAATGGTAGCTTAAGTTAGGGTTAGTCAAGGTAGCTTAGTTTTGAGGACTTACACTCTTCTAAGGGTAGCTTAGGATTGAGAATCATACTCTCCTAAGGGTAGCTTGCATTATCATCATAGTGTGCTTGTAAGGGTAGCATGACTTAGTTGGTCTAAGGCTATTTCATGGTAGCTAGGATGGAACACTTGTACCCTTCCTAGAGTAGCTTGGACTTGCATGTTAGTGTGCCTTCCAAGGTAGTTAATTTAGCATAATATAGTTATGTTAGCAATATAATAGCATGGTCTAACCTATTAGGGGATTATTCCTTGGTAGCCTTGAGTTGAGAAATAGAATTCATTCATGTGTTATGATTTGCCTTGTACTAAATAGAGAAGTACCTTAAATGACTAATGGAAAATAATAAAGAGGGAGTAGTCACCAACTATAGAGTATGTATGATAGCTTAAAGTGGTACTTAGTGTGGATAGTAGTATGGGATGCTATTCATACATTGCACAAGTATGACTTGAAGCTAGTTATGAAGTATTCTCTTTTATAGTATAGACTTAGCTTGGGCTGTTGCTATAGTTTCCTTCCAAGATATGATTGACTTAAGATAGTAGTTCCTCGTCTATATGAAGTAGGTCAAGAATGACACCTATGAATAGTAAGCATGAATAAAGTGACTTCAAAGATATGCTTAGTGTGTGTGGTAGTATGGAATACCACCCATGCATTGGACAAGTGTTCCTTGAGGTTACATAGGAGTATAGTGCTCTTATGACATGAAAACCTAAGTCTTGACTATGAATGTGGACTTTGGCCAATAATGACCAAAAAGGGGTACTTAGCTTGGATGGTATTATGGGATGCTATCCTTACCTTGCACAAGTATGCTTTAAGGTGGCTTGTGAAGTAGTTCTCTCGTAATATGAAAGACTAAAGGTTGAAGTATGTAAATATGAAGGTCTAAGTAAAGACTATGCCATGAACATGATGTATCTCCTATTCTCATTAACTATGTCTTATGTTGACTTATGTTTATATGATGCCTATGTTGGAGATTATTCCATGATTATGTTATTATGCCTTATGCTTATGTCTTATGTTGAATAACCCCTTTTGAGATGCTCTTCTGATGTTATGCTAGCTATCATACTTGGTACATTTTGTACTTACACATACTTTTCCTACATTCTAATCAAATGTAGGGTTTTAAAGATTGAATTCCTTTGGAGGCTAGGTTTCTAAGGAGCAAGAAGAGTTTGAAGATTTGGTGAGTCCTCATAGATTCAAGGACAAACCCATTATTTTCTTACGTTATTTCTTTATATTTTAGACTTTTATATGTGTTGCGTCCCAAGAGTTTTATTCAAGAGTTTTAATAGACGGTTAGAGACAAAAATGTAGTAAATACTTCCGCTTGCATTTTTATAAAGACTTTGATTGTATGGATAATTTTTTTAAATTTTCCGTACTTTTCTATTATCTTATGTTATGATATGCGAAAGGCTTTTATGAGACTCCTTCGGGGTCAAGTACGCCATGTTACATCTAGGGTGTACCCCTGGGTCGGGACAATCATGGTAATAAGAGCACAAGGTTTTAGAATGGTTCTAGGATTGTCTAAAACCACGTCTAGTAGAGTCTTGTTCATAAATGTGAAGCGCGCCACATTTATGAATATGAGGCTATTGGATTCTTAGGAAATCTCACTTTTTCAATCTCTAAGTCGTGCCATAGAGTTTAACTCTATAAGGTGTCTCTCCTATTCCTTATCCGATGGTCTTTAGTATATGACTACTCAAAGTGCTTAGCTACAAAGAGTGAGGGAGAAAGGTTGGTTGTGATGCCAATTATGGCTATGTGACTTGATAGATTTGAGATGACAGATTGTGATATTGTCATTAGTATGAAAGAGTTACATTATGGTTATGTTTAGTTGATGGTAGAACCCGACTTAGTCATGATGAGTTTTGAGGTATGTTGATAGATTTGATGAATGGGGTGTTAAAGTAATGCCTAAATGGGTTGAGTGAATAGACTCCTCTAAGGAGGGTAGAAGTGAAATTCACCATAGTTTAGAATCACCTTGGGTGAAGGATGTAAAAGCTTAGTGATGACTTGTTCCGACCTTGGAATTGAAAGAAATGAAGCTTAGAAGAGTCTGTATAAGCTTAGTCACAAGGGGGAGATGATGTTCTTAGATATCAAGGTTGTTGAGTGTTCTTGATGTTTATGATTTTGGTTAACTAGAAATTCTCACCTTGGGAGGTGTAGTGAGTATGAGAAGTATAGTCCCATTTTGGTAGGCTCATATGAGATCTTAAGTAGTGTTAGTAGGGTTGCTTAATGAGAACCTCTCTAATTTAGAAGTACCGGTAGAGATCTTAGACTGGAAAGTTGAGAAATAGCAAAACAAGGAAGTTGTTCCATGAAGTGGTATGGAGTGTCTTTTAGTAAGGGTTTAGTTGAGGGTGTTGCTTGGGAGGCCTAGGGCCATTGAGAAGTCCCGATATCCTCATTCTTTTTCCTTGTATTCCTCCTTTAGCACTTAAGATCTTGAGATAATGAGTTCTTCTTGATTTGCTTTTATGTGAAGTGATGTGTGATTTGTATGTTTCCATGATTTCCTTATGTGGTGAATGTTCATAAAGCTTGTGATTTAAAAGAAAATGAGTTCGCATTGTTTTGCCTCATGTTGTAGTGCATTTGAGTCAAATTGCATATAGACTTCATGAGATGAGTTAATGAGCATGCCTTAGTTTGGAGTTGAAAGATTCCTCCTTGAATAAATGCTTTTTGAGAGTAATTTGCAGTTACGCTCCATGAGTGTGTGTTGAGCATGTTTTATCTAGGAGATGTTAGTTCCTTCTTGAAAATTAGTAGATATAGAGTTTCATGAATTTTGGGTTGGTAGATGTAGTTCCTACTCCCTTGTGTTGCATTGAATGTGTTTGGTTTTGAATTAAAGTTTTCATCCTAGGTTGTGTGCATGTATATGTAGTGCATGCATGATGGGCTGCTAGTTTAGAATTTTGACTTTAAGAATTGTTTGAATCGTCATTCAAGGACGAATGATCCCAAGGGGGAGATATTGTAATACCCTGAAACTAGTAAGTTGAACTAGAGAGTTCTAGAGCCTTTCGTAAGAGTTTTAGAGTGTGGTATGTGGATTAAAAATCACAAAAATAATTCTGTTACTTAGAATGGAGGTTTTAGGGGCTAAACTTCAAGGTACGACCCCCCAAGGACCAACCAAAGGGGTCCTTGAGGAGGACCCCAAAGCAGCCCCCAAAACTGCCAAATTTGAGCAACTCACGTTTGCCATCTACTAGCCGTGAGTGGACCCACGCCCCGTGGGTTGGGGACTTTGTTCAAGGACTGTTTTAGCCTGAAAGTGTGGGCCTCTGACCATCACCTACGGAGGTGCAGCACGCTGCGTGACCCCATCCACGGTCCGTGGGTGGTGGAGTTGTGGGTCATGGCAATTTTTAAGTTTAAGATTTTTAGTTAGGAGTTTGGGGGTTAATTGGTAATTATTCAGGGGTTAGGGAGGTCGGGTAATTAGTTATTAAACCGCCTTTATAATCCTAATAGACCCCTAAACTGACTCATTAAGTTCATTCATCTAAGACCCCAAAACTTCCTCTCAAATATTTCTCTCTCTAAAACTCCATTGAAGAAGAAGAAGCAGGTCAAGTCTAGGGTTCAAGGAACAGACTTTTCACTTCAAATTCGTGGTGAATCTTCCTAAGGTATGTTAGCTTAATAATCTATGGGTTCTTCCACCCATAGAGCCCCCTAGGTTTTCCCCCATTTGGGAAGTGAACAACCCAATTCTAGCTAGGGTTTTCTTCTACATTGTGGGTAGCGTTTAGGTATGATTCCAATCTAGTGGATAATACTTAATTATTATTGTATTAGCATTGAATTATGATATTATGATGAATTCATGTGATTTATATGGTTAACCCTAGTCTATTTGATGAATTTGATATTTTGTGGGTTTATGCCATGAGAGGTGGAATTGAGGAATTCTAATTGATATTCTAAAATCAATGTCATGTGTAGTAATTGTTCAAGGTTAGGAATACATAGAAGTGAATTGAATTAGATTATAGTTCATTTGATGGATCATGACTTGTGAAGATGAAATTGAACCTTTATGATCAAATATGACTTGAATCACCTATCAATGAAGGATGTGATTAGAATACCTTGAAATCTAGGTATAAAGATGATAGTAAGAAGTAAAGCTTGAGAATATGGCTTGTAGTTATCAATATTATGGATTTGGCGGTAAAACAAATATTATATGATCTTACTGTGTATTGTTTCTCTTTTACACACTTAGGCATAAATATGCTAGGAGATCCAAGGTTCTCTCACATAGAATGATTCTAGGTTGGCTTAATAACCTAAAGTTAATCAAAGCATGTTAGACTAGAATAGCTTGAAGTTGTGATGTATGATTCCTTCATGTGTAGCTTGACTTGGTAAGACAAGACCAAGATTAGATAGTGTAGGATTTAGGATTTACACTTCC
>JAJOOS010079913.1:0-31551 GCA_029582725.1 Solanum chiquidenum | reverse complement strand
TATTAATATATGTTTATCTAATTATATATATTACTTTTATTGTTTCAGCCAGATGCGGAGAGCTTATGTCACTTTGGATAAAAAGATTGGACGACAACAACTTAAATCACCAAACAAATGTTATAGAATTTTTTAATGATTATTTGATGTGGATATTAAAAGATTTAAAATTGTAATGTTGGAATTATTATTCACAAGTTTGCATTACTTTTATTTGACATGAATTTGAATTTATGAAGCTTATTAATATAAATTTGTTTAGTGAAATTTAATTTGCTTTAAATGTGTTATTTAGTAAAATTACTTATTATTTTGAAGAATTGATGTAAATCAAATTTAAAATTACTTATTATTTAGAAGGCTTAATGTAAATCAAATTTCATATTTATTATTAAAACAATAATAATAATAATAATAATCTCATGCATGATAGTTTTAAATCCACAAAAAAATAAATTTTAAAATATTGAGATCATATTGTGAAGGTTCTTAACAGTCACAAACGGATACTGAAAAACCTCCACAAATATAAAAGTGATTTTGCGGGGGACGTCATGGAGGTTTACTAAAATCGCTGCAAATATGCTCGTGGCAAGGATAATTGTGGCATTTTTAAAAACTGCCACAATTTAATTTGTGGGATCCTTAAACCGCTATAAATTGACAAATTAACCCCCATAAATTGAGCATTTTTTTGTAGTGTATGTTTCTTAGTTGTTTCTAACACTCCAAAGTACGTCTAAATGTCAAGAACTCGTCCATAAACATGTGATCATATACCTTGAATCCATAATTCAATTCAAGGCGAGTTAGGATCAAAGTCAAGTGAAGTTAATAGTCAAGTCTAGAAGTTAAGAAGTAAGTCAAAGCAAGTTGTCAAAGTTGTTCAAGAGTCTTTATTGAACGTTTTAACTTCATTTAAGGCTCATGTTTCAAGTCAAGTAAAGAGTATAGAGTTTCAAGTTAAGTCAAGAGTATAAAGTTGAGTTCATTTCTCAAAAGCTTTTATGGAACTAAGTATTCCCAAGAAGTTTATAAATATTTTTACATTTGAGTAAGAAAGGAACTATGTTTTCCAAAAGAGCCTTTGGGCTAAGCTTTGAGTAATTATCTCAAATTAAAGAAAGATTTGTTTAAAACACTTATGAGTTAAAGTATTTTTGGGAGTAGTCTTGAGCACCGAGTTGGGGACATGAGTTCATATTAACTCAACTCTCCATAAGAACCATGAGCCAACATGGGATTTAATGGGTCATACTTTTTAGATGATCCCGTAAGTTAAGCTAGTGGATCCACTTAGCATAGTTAGCTTCCTATATCACGGCAAGGTATAGGATAGTCCTTGGGCAACGTGAGGTAAAACATTGTATCACCACTCAGTTTCCTAGTGGTGGTTATCGGTTAGAGAAACTCCCACAGTAGAAAATTGTGTGGTTCCTCAAGGGGTTCTGCTTAGTATGAATGGGGGTATGGGACTTCATTCATGCATTGCACAGGTAGACTTTGAGAGGAAGCATGGTATTTTATGATATTATAAATATGATGTTGATGTCATGTTTTAAATAGTTTACAAGTTTTATATATTGCATGCGTCTCATTGCTTTATTTATTGAGTTCAATCTTTCATGAGTTGAACAGAGCCAAGGTAAGTGCTCTCTTGTATTCCATTCAAGCTTAAGTTGTGGTTTAGCTTTCCAACTCGCATACTCGTACATTCCATGTACTGATGCCAGTTGGCCTGCATCTTATTATGATGCAGACGCAGGTACCCAGGATCAGCATCCAATACGCTGTTGATCCAGCTGAGCACTCCAGAGTCAGTGGTGAGCCTCCTTGTTTTCCGGAGGACTCTGTTATGTTGTTCTTTTAGTTTTATTTTATTAGGGTGTTGCGGGGTCTGTCCCAACATCCATCTCAGTATTTTTAGAGGCTTCATAGACAGTCAGTTAGTTAGTTTGAGTCTCTCATGCATGTATATATGTAAATATTCTATTTGAGACTCGAGTTGCCTTTTGGCTAGATTTTATCAGTTGGGTTGTTTTAAAATCTTTCATTGCATTGAGTTATGCTATTGAGTTAGGTTTCCGCTGAATTAAGAAAGCCAGGCCAAGGGTTCGCTTGGGGCCAGCAATGGTCTTCTAGTGCCGGCCACGTCCAGGGTGTAGGCTCAGGGTGTGACAAACTTGGTAGCAGAGCACAGAGTTCAAGAGTCCTAGGGAGTCTATGAAGCCGTGTCTGTAGAGTCCTAGTTATCGGTGTGAAGCGTGCCACATCTATAATTGTGAGGCTGCAACATTTAGGAAGATTTCTCACTTCTTTCACACTCATCTCATGCGTTAGAGTTTATCTCTAAGAAGTTTCTTTCTAATTCATGCTTGCGCGTGTTTCAGATAGTCATGCCTCCACAAAGAGTTGGCAGAGGGCGTCTTCCTTGACGTTATGTTGAGGAACAAGAGTTACCTTATGCACGTGTAGTGCAACATCAAGGGGACGTTTCTAATGCCGAGTTCAGAGAGGCAATTAGAATTCTGAGCCAAGCTGTAACTAATCAGATTGGTCAGCAAAGGGGAGCTCGACATGAAGGAGCTGATACTTCAAGAATTCGTGAGTTCTTGGGGATGAATCCTCCGAGTTTCATGGGTTCGAGCACTACTGAGGATCCAGAGAACTTCATTGAGGAGATAAAGAAGATTTTTGATGTCATGCATGTGGTAGATACTGAGGGGGTTGAACTAGTTGCGTATCAATTGAAGGATGTTGCTAGAACGTGGTTCGACCAGTGGAAGGGGGGCAGAGCTGAGAATGCACCACCTCCAAATTGGGCCTGTTTTGAGAAAGTTTTCTTGGGCGTTTCTTTCCCCGAGAATTGAAAGAGGCCAAGGTACGTGAGTTTCTCACACTTTAGCAGGAGTCTTCGAGTGTTCATGAGTATAGTCTGAAGTTCACCCAACTATCCCGCTGTGCTCCAGAGATGGTTGCGGACATGAGGAGTAGAATGAGCTTGTTTTTTGCTGGGCTGTCTCGTCTGTCGAGTAAGGAAGGTAGGGCTGCAATGTTATTGGGGACATGGACATATCAAGGTTGATGGTCTATGTGTAGCAGGTTGAGGAAGAGAAGCTGAGGGACAGAGAAGAGTTCAGAAATAAGAAAGCTAAGACTGGTAATGAGTCCGGGCAGCAGAAAGGCAATGCGAACCGTCTGTCCTTTCAACAAAGGCAAAAGGGACCCGCTCCATCATCTGCTAGTGCACGTGCACCCAGAAATAGAAGTGAGTATACTGGACATAATTTGCAGAGTTTCAGAGCTAGACTTGCACAGTCTCATAATAGTATGGCACAAGGAAGTAATCGGATTCCTGCATGTGCTAGGTGTGGTAGAGCCCACCCAGGGAAGTGTCGTCAGGCCCAGACAAGTTGCTTTATGTGTGGACAAGAGGGTCACTTCATGAAGGAGTGCCCAAAGAATATGCAAGGTAGTGGAAATTTGGGCAGTAGGGCCCAATCTTCTTCAGTTACTCCCCCAGACAGGACGACACCTAGAGGAGCTACTTCTAGTACCGGCGGAGGAGTGAACCGCCTCTATGCAATCACCAGTCGCCATGAGCAAGAGAATTCTCCAAATGTTGTTACTGGTATGATTAAAGTCTTTGCTTTTGATGTGTATGCTTTGCTAGACCCAGGAGCAACTTTATCTTTTGTAAATCCTTATGTTGCAAATAAGTTTGATGTTCTTCCTGAAAGACTTTGTGAACCCTTTTGTGTTTCTACACCTGTTGGGGAGTCTATTTTAGAAGAAAGAGTCTATCGTGATTGTCCTGTTTCCATCAATCACAAGAGCACCATGGCTGATTTGTTTGAGTTAGACATGGTAGATTTCGATGTCATTTTAGGTATGGATTGGCTTCATGCCTGTTATGCATCGATAGATTATAGAACTCGAGCGGTCAAGTTTCAGTTTTCAAATGAGTTAGTCGTAGAGTGGAGTAGTAGTTCAGCAGTGCCTAAGGGTCGTTTTATTTCGTACCTTAAGGCAAGAAAGTTAGTTTCGAAGGGTTGTATCTATCACTTAGTCCGAGTTCATGACTTTAGTGTTGAGATACCTCATTTTCAGTCAGTTCCTATAGTAAGAGAGTTTCCAGAAGTTTTTCCTGATGATCTACCCGGAATTCCTCCTGAGAGAGAAATAGAGTTCGACATAGTTCTCATTCCATATACTCGTCCTATCTGTATTCCGCCTTATAAAATGGCACCAGCAGAGTTGAAAGAGTTGAAAGAGCAATTGAAAGATCTCCTATATAAGGGTTTCATTCGACCGAGTGTCTCAACTTGGGGCGCTCCGATCTTGTTTGTGAGCAAGAAAGATGGTTCCCTTCGAATGTGTATAGACTACCGCCAGTTAAACAAGGTTACCATCAAGAATAAGTACCCTCTTCCGAGGATTGATGATCTTTTCGATCAGCTTCAGGGTGCCACCTGTTTTCGAAAATTGACCTCAGATCAGGCTATCATCAATTAAGAGTAAGGGAATGTGATATTCCAAAGAGAGTTTTCAGAACCAGATACGGTCATTATGAGTTTTTGGTCATGTCTTTTGGTTTGACCAATGCACCGGCAGCTTTTATGGACTTGATGAATAGAGTATTCAAACCTTATTTAGATATGTCTGTTATTGTCTTTATCGATGACATACTAATCTATTCAAGGAATGAAGAAGATCATGATGGTCATCTCAGGATAGTTCTTCAGACTTTGAAAGATAAGGAGTTGTATGCCAAGTTCTTTAAGTGCGAGTTTTGGCTTGAGTATATGGCATTCCTAGGCCACATAGTGTCTGGTCTTCACCATTTTAAGTCAAGCTCTTGGCCATTGGAATTTCACCTTTTTAAGTCAATGTCTTCAAAGGAGAAGCAATAGAGGAAAATTACTTTACAAACCTTCTATATTAACTGGCCAAACCCAAGAAGCTTGGTATGTCTAAAGCGCACAAAGGTCTAGGACAATTCCTAAACACCTTGATTTTCAGGATCAACTTGAATACCTTCACCGGAGACAATATGGCCAAGGAAAGCAATGGACCTCAACCAAAACTCACACTTGCTAAACTTAGCATACAATTCACAATCCTTGAGAATTCACAACGCAATCCTCAAATGTCAACATGCTCATTTGCACTCTAAGAGTAGATAGAATTATCATCAATAAACACAATCAAGGATATGTCAAGATATTGCTTGGAGACCATATATATCAATTCCATGAAAAATGCCTAGGAATTAGTCAAACCATATAATATCACCAAGAACTCATAATGACCATACAGTGTTCAAAAAACCATCTTTGGAATGTCATCTTCCTTCACCCTCAATTGTTGATGACTTGACCAAAGGTTAAACTTAGAGAAACAAATCGGTCCTTGGAGTTGATCAAACATGTCATCAATCCTTGGAATATGATACTTATTCTTAATTATACCCTTATTCAATTATCGATAGCTAGTGTACATTCGGAGGGAACCATCCTTCTTTCGAACAAACAACAGCGGAGCCCCCCATGGAGAGAAACATAGTCTAATAAAATCTTTATCCAACAAGTTCTTCAATAGATCCTTTAAATCCCTAAGTTCTTTCAGGGCCATACAGGAAGAACGAATAAACATAGGATGCATATTTGGAAGAAGATCAATACCGAAGTCTATTTCCTTTTCTGGAGGAATACTTGGGAAATCGTCATAAAACACTCTCAAAAACTCAGTTACAATGGGGACTTACTCAAGAGTGGTTTTGGAATCTATATCCCTTACCCTAACAAGATGATAAATGCAACCCTTAGAAATCATTTTAAGAGCATAATTTCCCAATTCCCATGACATGATAGGTTTGTTCGGAACCTTGAATGTAACTTATCAGGTCCTATAATCTATGGAAGCATAACATTTCCATTCCAAGAATAATATCAAAATCTAACATATCAAGCTCTACAAAATAAACATGAGTGACTCTGGGAGGAATAGAAATAGGGAAATTTCTATAAAACTCATTAAGAAACAATAGAATCACCGACAAGAGTAGAAACATCAAAGGGATTAGAAAGGATTTCAGGACCAACATCAAATCTCATGGCCAAATAAGGAGTAACAAATGACAGTGGAGCATTATAATCAAGAACAACATACATATCAAAATGAAATACTTTCAACATACCGATAATGACATCCGAAGAACCCTCATGATCTTATCGAATTTGATGAGCATAAAACATGTTTTGCTTCAGAGCACCGAAACCACTATGCTGAACTTGCATGCCATCATTTCCTTTGTTCATGAGAAAATCTTTATCTTATGACAACTCTTCCCGCAATCCAAAACACTATTGGTACCGGCCAAGTATTTTCCATCATGTTTCTTGCAACACCTTCTGCAAATGGAAATAGAAGACCAATTTCTGCCACCTCCTTGAAACTTAGGGTTAGACACCCTATCTTTGTTTAAATTGGAGGTCCGATCATTTGAAGAATCTTGACTAGAAAAGCTTATCCAGAATTTAGAATGACCTTGTCCACCGCACTTAGAATGAGAAAAGTCACGATCACCTAAACGAACCCTATGGGACTCTGTTGTCCTCTCTTTGGGTTTCCTTTCCTCAATTTGTTGTGCATGAACCATCAGTGTAGAGATCTTCATTTCCTTGATTATCATGGAGGTTCGGCACTCTTTGACACCCAAGTCAGAAGCAATCGACACAAACTTACTCATTCTTGCCCTAGAGTTGGCAACCATAGTCAGAACATACTTAGCCAATTGAGTAAACTTCAAGCATACTTTTTCACACTTATATTACCTTGACAGAGATTAATGAATTCAATCACCTTTTCTTCTCTCATCTCAAGATGAATGAAAAGATCAAGAAAAGCTCCCTTAAATTTCTTCCAATCAAGAGGACATATATCAATATCCCTTTCTTCATTCCATTGTTTGAACCAAACTTGAGCAATACCCTAAAGTTGATAAGCGGCTTATGTGAGACCAAAAATACACATTTTTAATCATTATTTGCCTCACATTTAGTATTTTTATTTATCCCTTTTTAGCATTGATTCTATGAAATGTGCTAAAGATGGAAGATTATAGAAGGAAATCAAGCAGACAACTTAATGAATTAAATTGAATATAATAATAATAAAAAAATTATTTTCATATTGCATATAACTGCTAATTGTGAATAGCAAAGAGAACAAGTGCCACGTGGTAGCTATCAAACACACAACAAATTTGTTGAGGTGGTTGAGCGAAGCAGTTTTATGCGGAATCCAATTCTGTGAAGGTGTTGGGCTCCTAATTTGTTTTAGACTCAACTATTTTATTAAGAGTCTTTTTTAGATCTATAATTAGCCTATTTGAATAATTCTTGAGGGAGGAGGACACAATGCAGAAAATAACTTTTGATCTAAGGTTTCATCTTTTTTTTTTCTCTCTTTTATTTTATTTTACATATATTTTTTTAATGATTTGTTGTAATTGCTTTATGTCTATTTAGAGTTAAACTTCTCATTCATGGATTATATTTACTTATTAAATGATGGTTCAGTGATTTTTTATTCGGCATAATTTTTTATCATATTGGTTGTTCTTATATTCTTGTGATTACTATTTTGATGCTTAGTCACCATAAGAATAAATTTATTGTCTTCTTTTGAACTAGGGGGAGGAATATAGGGATAGAACATGAAATATAAGGAGCATGATATTTTCTTGCATATCACTTGATTGATTTGTGTGTAGGATAGAGATATATCTAGGTATCTTGTTTGGCTAAAATACGGGAAGACAACATAATGCTCCATAGTTGATTCAATCTATCCTTGCTCAACGATATAGTTAGATTGTCAATTATGGTAGACAGTTACAGGTCGGGAGATAATGACCATATTATCAACTCCGTGAATCAACAACTAGATAATCAAATAAGTTATGAAATTAATGATGAACAAGATTGTTGGTTAAACCATTATTTTAGATCGATTCATTTATCGATTGGGCGAAAATTATCTCTTATCTTAGTTAATTGTTTGTTAGTTATTTTATTTTTTGTTTAGTTGATATACATTTTTCTTTGAAATATTCCCTTAATCCTCACTTGAATAAATAGTTCGAATTAGTATAATTTTGTAAATAGTTAATCGACAACTCCTTTGGATTCCATAATTTGGCTCTTTTAGAGACACTATATTATTTGTGCGACCACGTTCACTTGCGTGCGCAATTGGGAGCTACATCGGTCAATTTCGCCTTTTCCACCATTGCCATTCTTATAATATCCACTATCTTATACACCTCATCAATGAACTCTTGATGATGATCTTCCTCAAATTTCAACCCATGAATCTCTGGGGTATTCATCCTAGTGAAGTCCCTTACCCTTATTACCGCCATACCCACAATTTGATTCACGGGAGCAACAACTTCTCTATTAACTTGGGATTTCATAGCTTGAGCAATCACTTTTAAAGTGGCTCAAAATTTGGCATGAGTCACTTGTTCGGCCAAAGGGTCAACCAAAACTTGAGGAACCTTGGGATTCACATTCTCACCCACATTTCTTTTAACATAAGCTCTTCGAGGGGTCATATCCTGAAAAGCATCTAATAGGGTTTAGGAGAAGGTCTTTTATAGAGATAAACTCTATGGCACGACTTTAGAGTAACCAAAGAAGTGAAGTTTCCTAAAGAATTTGTATCCTGATATTCATAAATGTGGTGTAGTTCATACTTATACACAAGACTCTACTCCATGCGGCTTATCATACATCCTAGAACCTTTTCCAAAACCTTGTGCTTTGAATACCAAGTTTTTCATGACCAAAAGTACAACTTAGACTTGACATGTGTATAAGACCTCGAGAGGCCCTACACAAGCTACATGGAATGCATACACTAAAATATAGTAGAAAATACAAGAATTTAAGCAGAGAGTCTCATATCATAAAGAGTTTGACATAAAAGCAGAAGTCTAATCATAAGTCTTGACAAGCCAATATAATGTACCAAAGAGTGGCTCAAACGTAACCCATACACCACGTACAGAGTCTAAAAGCAATGACAACACAAGAAATATAGTCTTCGTGGTCTTTCCCTCGAAGTAGGAGATTTCACTAATTCAATATCTAAGGAACCCGAATCTCACCACGAGCGGGAAGATAGACATTGTAGGACCCTAAATTATTAGACATTGTAAGCACAAGTATGCATTAGTACATGGAATGTACTAAGTATGAGTAAAATGCATAAAAACATGTATGTGATCATATGAGCACATTTAAATATGATATGCATGACCAAGCTAAAAGATATTTAAAAGCATTTAAATAGAGAGTGTAAGTCATGAACATGGTCAATGCATCTTATAACATAATGAAAGGTTTTGATAGAACCATGAGAGTATCTTAGTTCATTTTTTTGTGATATTTACCGTTAACCTAAAGAGACCACTTGAGCTACAACGTAGAATTTGGTGTCATGCTTCTACACAGAAAAGATATATCCTACTTGTCAAGGTAAGGACCATAATTCTAGCTTAGGTGGATCCACTAGCTTAGTCACTTAAGACAATCCTACATGGGAACGTAGTTAGGACAAAAGTTTGCTACTAGACACTACCCTACTTAAGCCTCCACCTCAAAGCTCTCTCAGTACCAAGAAAACCAAAAAAATAGTCATATTCATATTCATATCATTATACTTGAAAGTGCACAATTAAATTACCAATCCAATCTTAAGTCATCATAGAGTACCTCCTTTAAATCATGATCCAGACATATGTGAGAAAATCTTTCACAACTAGGATTTCATTATATGTGAGAAAACCTTTCACAATTTTATTAGTGACTTTCGATTGAAGTTCTTAGGACCCAATGAATGAATGGAATCAATTGGTGAATCCCCACATACCTTGATATACATAGTCCAAAAGCAATGGAGGAAAGAGGAAACTTGAATCTTAAATGTGTATGGAATTTGAGGTTCTGAGAGAATGAGAGAGTTAGGGCTATCGACCATCACAATCAACTATTGCAACAAGTTAAGTAAACAAGAGAGGTCCCAACAATATCAATATCATAATAAAAGGTCCAGCAAGACCAACGTAACTATGAAACAACTATTAAGTCGGCAAGGCTGCAACTAAAATCATATAAACAATAAGCCAACAAGGCTATAAATTGAAGATGAGAAGACCCAACAAAGTTTGTCCATAAGTCTCTGCAAATACTATAGCTCAACTAGTTGGGAGAAGCCTCCAACGATACTAACAATATACAAAACTCAAGTATGCAAAATCTACTCACAACCAACAGCTCCAAAAAGAATGGAACTTACCAATCCTCACATGAGACAACACCTCAATTGCAAAGGCTGATTGGGGTCTCTATCTTAACCTGTAGCATGAAATTCAACATCCCCAAGAAATGGGACATTAGTACAAATAAAAATTTACTTGTATGTAAGGTAAAAAGTTCAATCATAAATAGTTGCGATGAAAAGGGAAAAAGAGATATTACCAGAAACTGAAAATTTGATAGCCTCCATGGCCGACAACTGACCTATAGTAATCAAATATGCATGGTATGCTTGTGTAATATATATATATATATATATGCTAGAATGGTGGTGCTATATGCTAGCAATGGCGGTGCTTTCTGATAGCTAACCGACTTCATGTTCGTAAACTTGTAGCCATTTGTGTCTCATGCGTATAAAAATAGGTAAAAGGCCCCATGCCTTCTAATTATAGCTCGGGAGTAGAATTCATAGCATGTGATGCCATGAATTCGTAATGCATATAGGTTACCATAATCATGTTGCCAATCTTGGCCTGTTGGCACTCTTCTTCTCATAATCTCGTAATCACTTTCGTATAATATGTAAATGTCTTGTAGAACCTTTTATGCTTTAGAATAACCCTGAATACTTAACTCGATTTAGAAAGATAACTTATAAAACCTTAGGATGTTCAAAAACACCTTATGTTGTTTAAAAAATCTTCTCTTGACATTATTAACTTTCATTCGGCCATTTAGGCCTATAAAAATCAAAGTTGACTTAAAGCTCTTGACTCGACTTCAACTTAGAAAAATAATCATTTAGGAACTCAAAAGGAAACTTAAATGCTTAACTTGATTTATGATAAACGACTCCAAATTGGTAAGAATATGGTTCTTATTAGAAACAAGGTTGTTTGACCAGTATATAACAAAAATAATAGAGTACAAGATTTAGTCTTTACATCATTTTCACATAAAATTATAGTAAAATCTTTTGATGAAAAGAAATGGCTTAACAACTCCCTTAGATAGAATAATATAATTCTCCAACATTTTGAGCCTCACTCCTAGGACATTAGTATTCTAATAGACATAAGAAATAAGAAACTTTAACTGTCAAACATATTACACAATAGTACAAGCACAATAATAATATGATAAAGTCAAGAATAGGATTAGCTGACATCTCAATGTCCTTCACATAGGATCTTCCTAGCAACAAAATAGTAAAAATAGATTATTCGATAATTTGAATTTGTAAAATATGTGAGAAATGAAAAGAATTTTTTTCCTTAACATACCTCAATTTCAATCCTTTCACACACTAAAATGAACAAATATTTCTTTCCTTTTACAATATAACGATAAAAACACTAATATAATCGACTTAGCATTGAGTTTATACTTAAAAACAATTGATCACCTCTTGATAACAATTTGACATGCAAGTCCTTTAAATCAATGGTGTTTTCCTACACCCTCCCTCCTAGATAACAATAATATCAAATACCTAGAAAGACCCATGTACTTCGCGAAAATCATCGAATTTTGAACAATGGTTGAAAACCTCACTTCTCTCCTCTTGAAAACTTGCTCTAAGAATCCTAATTGATTTGAACATGAATAGGTATTTTATAATCTGATTGAACCCTTAATTGGGTCACGGAAACGTTTTAAGAGAAGTGGGGAAAAGGAAAATACGAAAATACACTTTCATATAATGGATTGAAAGTCTTAACTAGAGAGGCTTCACTCAAATGGGTATAGCATTTTACTTGGACTTTGGAATTTAGAAAACATGGTGGAGTTGGAAAGAAGACTCAGAGACCTTCAATTTGATAACTCATGGGTCAGCTTATTCTGTATATGTTAAAAGATATAGTCGTTCGAAGTTGACCCGAAAAGAAAATCTCATAGTGAAACTAAATTTGAAGGAAAATTTTCAACTCGACTTTATGCTAGGTAATTTTAGTGATCTTAACATATAAGAAAATTTAGAATCACTCGATCCAAATCTTATTCACCATAAAAAAAAATGACTCGAGTCTTAACTTAGAAATTTTTGGGATGTTACATTCCTAATCTTAGTTTAATTTGGTTTTTACTTTTATAAATAGGGATGGTACTGTTATTTTCAATACACAGAAATATACAAAAACATATAGAACTTTTGAGTTTATAAATAAAATATTTTCCTTCAAATTGGTATCAGAGCTTCTACGGTCGTTATAGAAGATCTTAGAGTTTCCATCGCCAGCAGGTGGTTATGACCCTTATATGCCATCCGTCTGGTCAATGATCATATTGAGAAATGTTAGACGAATAATATATGCATGAAAAACATGTCAAGAACAAAGACTTACAAAAAATATTGCAAATTTAAAGAAGTGTAAACAAACAAGGGAAAAAAAACTCTTCTCTAAATAAGAAGTTAGATATTGTTAAAAAAAAAAGTTCAAGGAAGGGAATGAACGAGAGTTTGAGAGAGAATGCTCCAACACCAAAAACAAAAAAAAAACAAAAAGAAAAGAAGTTGGTGGTTAGCGCATCAGCGAGAGTTGGAGAGTGCTCCAACACCAATTTTTTTTAAAAAAAACACAAAAGAGAAAAAGGAGTTGATAGGAAGGGTATCAACGAGAGTTGGAGTGAGAGTGCTCCAACATAAAAAAAACAACCAAAAAAAATTGTTTGTGGGAAGTGCATCAACCTTTGAAGTTGGAGAGAAGTGCTTTAACACAACCAATAGAAAAAATATCCTGAGTCGGAGAGAAAGTGCTCCAACACAACCAAGAAAAAAAATATCACGATTTGGAGATAATGTGCTCCAACACTTGGAAGTTGGAGAGAAAGTGCTTCGACACAATCAAGAAAAAAATGAAAATTGAAGAAAAGTACTTAAACAATTGAAGATTTAAGAGAAATACTCCATCTATTGAAAGATTAAAGAGAAGTACCCCCACAATTGAACATTGAAGAGACGTACTTAAACAATTTAAGATTGAAGAGAAGTACTCCAATACAACAACAATAACAAGAAGAAAAAGGAAAGAGTATACAACTTTGAATTACGCGAGAATGTTAGAAATAATAATTCAAAGTTGAAGTAGGAATCTTAAGTTGATTATGATTTGTTATTTATGTTTAATTAGGATTTGTTAGTTAGAGTGGTTCCCAGTCCTATATTAATTTTGTTTTTACTTTTATGAATAGGGATGGTACTGTTATTTTCAATACACAGAAATATATAGAAACATATAGAACTTTTGAGTATAAATAAAATATTTTCCTTCAATATATAAATATGTTATAAAAATCAATAAATACATTAATATTTAATAAATATTATGATTTCCAAAAAATATATAGTCTAATCAAGTTCTAATTTCTCAACCGGATATCAAGTTTAAATATTCGTAGTTTGTAGAAGAAATTGTGATATAACAATTATTTAAAGTGTTAGGATATATAGTTAAAGACCTCCAAGGGCAAAGTAAATTACTTCAAACATATGGGTGTTACATCATTCCTTTTTAAGTACATTTATTTATTTATCCGTAATAGAAACAATATGCATAGGGCTAATATAAGTTTAAAACATTTCTGAACTTTCAACAGCGTTTTCTTGTACTAGTACTATCCAAAAATCCAAAACTCTCTAAACTCGACCAATGGTAATATCAATCATACTAGTAAGAAGAATAATCCTTGACAAATGCTTTCGTCCATCTAATGCCACTTAATACTCGAGAAAACAAATCATTTTTACTTAACCACTAAAGTAGGTATATGATCCTACAATCAATAACCCTCGAAAGATAAACTTATATCCTGAGGGACCATGACATGTAACTTTTGAGTTGCATAGACAAGCGATATATAAGCATAATTACTTATCATTATGAATAGTATAACATGTATCATATAGAATATTAATATTAGGTACCTTGTAACATGTATAGTATAGCATGTATCAAATTAGTTTATGAATAATATAACATGTATCAAAATTAGTTTATCTTAGGTACGAATATTGAACAAACAAATAGTTCATAAAGCACATAAATAAGTCTCGTTCAATTTATAAATAAGCTTTTGTGGGTTAGCATCTAAGTCTTGATAAATTAAGAAATAATTCGTTAAGAAATCAGCAAATAGGCCTTGAGGGCTGACAAATGGACTCGGTAGGTCAATAAAAATTACTCTCGAATATATCAAGGCACATGCACACACTCGCACACACACACGCATATGTACACACGCACACAAAAATGCGCACGTGCACACGCACACACACACATGAACACGCGCACACACACACATGAACACGCGCACGCACACACACAAGTACACACACGCACACTAATACACACACACACACATGCACACACACGCACGCATGATGAGTCCATAAATTGGACTCATTTAGGGCTTTATTTTAATGGAAATAGTGTCCTCGAATGCTTGTTTTATCTCAATACCTGATTAGAATGTTGAAGTTTCAAGTATTTGAAGTTTTAGTGGAAGCATGGACACTTAGGCGCAAAATGGAGCAAATAGGGTTGAAAAGAACAAGAAATTGAATCCTACGAATCGCCGAGTTTAACTTGGTGAGTCGCCAAAATGACATGAATCATCATTCGTTCCAGTACGCGAAGCCTTGAAGAAAGTGGATCAAATGGCGAGGAAAGGAGCAGTCGGCGAGTCGCCGATCAGTTCCGCGAAGCAGTACTATACCGCCCAATGATCCAGAATGCAAGGATGCAAAAGGCAAGACACTGATGGCGATGAACTGACCAAAAGGCGGATCACCGAGTTCATCGGCGATCTCGACTAATGTCGCCGAACAATCCTATGCAGCATAATCTGTGAAAACTATAAATACTACTTAGAATTTTAGAAGAGAGAGAGAGTGAAAACATTTTTAATATAGTAATTTTTCACTTTAGAACATATTCTAGCTTATATTTTTCTCTCAAGTTTGGAGAGGATTTTGTGGAGACTTCAAGAAAGGAGCTCTTCTTCCCCAAGTTGGAAGTGGGTCCTCTCTATTCACTTTCCTTTGCTTAATTAAAGGTTTAATTTCTTATACCTAGTTGATTTCATTATCATGTTAGGTATAATATCTTATTTCTTGATGTGTGGCTAAAAGCCCCTATTCTTGGGGTGTGATTTAGCAAATATGGGTTGATATTCTTGTTGGGTCTTGCTTGCTGATGGGTTAGATGTATTGTAATGGTGATTTCACCTAGTGGTTGTGGTTTAATCTAAAGGGTTTGTAGTTGCAAATACAAAGTCACCCATGTATTTTCGGCTTGCCCGAGAGGGAGGTCGCGAAACCAAAATCACTAGACTGATGACCTAAGGAGTGGGTCGACATGAGGTTCAGTCCGAGAGGGTGAGCCCTAGTCCCATATCCTAACACTCAGCTCGAGAGAGTGAGTGGGGTAAGGCGTAGGCTGGTCTTCATGCGGCAAATGGGTGTCCGAGAGGAACGCATTTGAAACGGGGTAAGTTGCCTGAGAGGGAACTTATTTCCATTTAAAGATTTTCCTAGTCACTATTATTTTGCAAATCTCCAATCGAAAGCATGTACCCAACAATTTATCTCAACTTGTATTGCTGTCACATCTCAAGAACTTTTCCCCATACTTCATTTTCTTGTTTATATTGTTGTTTTAGTGCTAGTTACAAAAAACCCCTTTGATATTTGACACTTTGGTGTCACCTCCTTTAATTTACAATGTCTTTTATCACAAATGTCTTTTACTACGACTAATTTGAATGAAATTCTAATTGGTTATTAATTCTCAAAATCGCTCCCATGGGATACGATCCCAACCCTCAGTTGGGTTACTATATTATCGATGATCGTAGACACTCATATTGTAGGATAGTGTCGTTGGTCACGATAAGCATCAACACACCTACTCCCCCCCTCCACACACACACCATAAAAAATTCAACTGATTCGGGTAATATTTTTCTATTCTTCAAATACAACTACTTTCTTCTCTGTGATGTTTAAACGATATCTCTAAGTATTTAACTTATCCCTAATACTTGTGTCGGAAATGTGTATGGAAAGCATTCAGGTTGGATCCTATAAAATAGGTCAGTCAGGCGGGTTGGATTCTAATGGATTGAGGAATTGATTTTAACCAATAGGATTCCATATAATAAATAATAATTAAAAAAAGGAATAATAGTTTTAAGGGTAAAAATGAGCAAAAAAGATGAACTGAGGGATATTTTTAGTCAAATAGATGAATGAGGGGTATATTTAGACTTTTTTGAATAGCTCAACAGTATTTATTGCCCTTTTTCGTAAAACAAATTAAGATACTTACACCTGAACTAAGTATCTATAGAAGGACTAGTATAATTCAGTGTCCAATTGAGATATATAAATACACATTTAATAGATGTAACCCATGTGATGATGAGTTAGAAAATGGAAGTTGCCTCCTTTGTAAAACTTACATTTGTCCTTTGAGCCAAATATAAGGTCATCATTAATTTAAAAAAATGTATGTCATTTAAGAAGAGTGGGAATCAGAAGCAACTTTTTATTACATAGCTCTATCGCACAATTTATCTGATGAAATGATAGTAACCACCCCTAAATGTCGTGTAGCCTCTTGATTATAAGTGTGGTGCACAATCGCCCATAGGCAAGACTCTACTAGACACGACTTATGCACACTCTAGGACACGACTTGCTTTGATACCAAGTTTGTCACACCCCAAACTAGTGGATGCATAATGGGCACTTGGTACCTTATTCGACCGAGCTAGCCACAGAAACACAATGAAAAGGAAACAACAAGGGCCAATAGGACCATCACAATTAAATATTGTAACAAGATAAGTAGACCAGCAAGGTCAGAATTAATATCAGTGACATAATAAGAGGTCCTTCTAGACCAATTTAACTAATAGAGAACTAGCAAGCCAACAAAGTTGCAACTGAAATCATATATACCGACAAGGCTACAAATTGAAGGTGAGAAGACCCAACAAAGTTTGTCGACCAGTACTACAACTCAACTGGTTGGGATAAGGCCCAAACAATACCAACAATATACAAAATTCAAGTATGCACAATTTACTGACAACCAACAGCTTCGAAAAGAATGGAGATTACCAATCCTCAACTAAGACAACACACATATTGGAAAGGTCAATCAAGACCTTTATGTGAACCTGCATCTTGATATGCACCGTTTCTAGGCAACATGACATCATAAAAATAAAAATATACTTATATGTAAGGCGAAAATTAGAATCATAAATAGATGTGATAAAAAGAGATGGTATGCTTGTGTAATTGTATGTTGTGAACACACACGTACGCATGCACACACTCATAAATTACGTACACAACACACACACATCTATGTACATACATTCTACCAATGGTGGTACTTTCTAGTATCTAACCCGCATCATATTTGCCAATTTGTGGCTATTTGTGTCTCACACATATACATATACTCAATAGGCCCTATACCTTTCAATTATAGCTCATGAGTAGAATGCATAGTATGTCATGTCATTGATTTAAATGCATATAGGTTACCATAATCATGTTGTCTTAGTATGTTGGTACACTTTTTTTCATAATTTCGTAATCATTTTCGTATAACATGTAAATGTCTTGTAGAACCTTATATGCTTTAGAATAACCCTTAATACTCAACTCAATTTTAAAAAGATAAATTATTAAATCTTAGGCTGTTCATAAAGACCTTTTGGTGTTGAAAGAATCTTCTTGTAATATTATTAACTCCCATACAACCATTTAGGCCTATAAAAATCATAATAGACTCAAAGTTCTTGACTCAACTTCAACATAGAAAATTAATCATTTAGGAATTCAAAAGGAGACTTATATGCTTAACTTGATTTATGAAGAACGACTCCAAATTGGTAGGAGTATGATTCGTTGTAGAAAGAAGGTTTCTTGACCAATACATAACCAATAGAATAAAGTACAAGATTTAATAAATCATTTTCACATAAATTTATTGTAAAAGCTTTTGATGTAAAAAATGGCTTAACAACTCCCTTAGATATAATAATATGATTCTCCAACATTTTGAACCTCACTCCTTAGATAATAGCATGCTAATAGATATAAGGAATAAGAAATTTTTATGGAAAATAACTTTAACCGTAAAACATATTACACAATAGTACAAGCACAATGATGATATGTTAAAGTCAAGAATAAGATCAGCTCACATCTCAATGCATAGCAATGGAATAGTAAAAAAATAATTTTTTTGATAATTTGCAATTTGTAGGATTCGTGTGATATAAAAAGAAATTTTTTGTCTCAACAAACCTCGATTCCAAACCTTTCACATACTAAAATAACTACAACAAATTTCATTTTTAGTAACGAATAATTTTGTCACTTAAAGTTCATATTTAATCACAAAAAGAATTTTGTGACGAAAAATAATTCATTAATCATTAATCCCTAAAGCATGGGTCACTAAATGTATATTCAGACAACTTAGTTTTTCGTCACAAAAGAGACATGCATTAACTACGGAAGTATTTTTCCTCCCCAAATGCGTTCATTTATGACAAACTTGATTGTCGTAGAATCATATTTTTTTTGTAGGTAATAGCTTCTTTTTGTCACTAAAGATGTTATAATGCTGGTGTGAATGATGGTGTTGCTAACTATTTATTTAAATTAGTGATGACTGAATTTATCTGTAATCTTCTGTGTTTCGTCATTAAACAAACATTATTTTGTCACTAAAAACTAACTTTTAAATACGCATCATTTTTATGTCACTATAAATTAGTGACAACAATACTTTGTTGTCATTTTGTAGTTGAAGATGATTACATCATCGTCACTAAAAATACTAATTTCATCAAGGAAATAAATTTGTGACTAAGAAATTTCGTAATTAGCGACGATCACAATTGTCATAAATTACAAAGTTAATTCATAGTTAATAAGTAGCCTATTTTGGGACAAATTTTATTCTTTGTCACCTAATATCACACTTTTATGAAGAAAATGTGAGCCTCTTAAAAAGTATAAAAACTATCATCGCTAAAAGTTAAGCTTTTATAGACACAATATTTTGTCACTAATAACAAAAATTTTATGATGTTTTAATTCATAGTTGTAGTATTTACCATTTGTATTAAGCTAGCTAGGTTTCCGTTAATTTTAAAATTATGAAATCATATATAAACATATTAAACTTCAATATAAAGATCATTATATAAACTAAAAATAATAACATAAGTAAGATAACACTAGAAAATCTTTTTAAAATACACCTTCATATATTAATTAAGAACAACCAAAGTGAAATTCATGAGATGATATCTCATTACATACGCCGTAAAGAAAAGTGAGGATTATCTAAAATCCATACAACTTTAAATTCTAACTGAGATATACTAATCTTTTTTTAAAAAAAAGTAATAAAATGGAGGCTGCTTCTCAAAATATCATTGCAAAAGCATGTCTATAGCCGTTCGTCTTGATTTCTACATTTCACACAACATGTGTAAAAGAAAAATAATTTAAGATTTGATTCCATATGTAGGGTAATTTCACAACAATAAGACAATCTCTAATATAAATAAAAATACAACGACTTTAGAAAAGAAATTGTCCTTTCTTATGGAAAACAGAAGTGAAGGTCAAAGAAAAATATAAATATTTACAGGTTCCTATCTTTTAAAAATTCTCCTAAAGAGCGACAATGATTAATATATTTATGTGCAAAGAATTTCAAGGTTCAAAAGAGAAAGGTTGATGATAAAGTTGTATATGTTAGATAAATGGAATAACAAGAGCTAAGATACTTTTATAAGTGAGATTTTGAAAGGGTTGGAATTACGCAAATCTTACCTCTACCCTTACGAGGGAGAGAGATTGTTTCCAATAGACCCTTGGCTAAGAATGAATATAACCACATGTAGATAACAGTTCTTCTTCGCGCCACAAGTATCTACTTCTCCAAAACAATAATAAGTCATCACAATATCACCAAACTCAAAATCCTACACAAAACATTCACTCCCACTGTAGACTCACACTGTAAGTGACCTCTCTCATGTTCTAAGCGATTATAGAAACTCCCATAAACACATCGAATCAATTCTCAATCCTTTCTCCGACAAAATTTCCACTAACATAGTTGAACAAGTCCTTAAACACTACAAAAATATTGGCTTCTCTATTCACATATTCTTCATATGGGTAGAGAAACTATCGGGATTTCTTGTTGACATAGATTTTTTGGCAACTATAAGCTAACTAGTTCCTATCTCTTCAGAATATTTTAATCCTCTCATTCATATGACCATACAAAAAATGGAGAAGAAAATATATGAAATAACATTTAGAACAAAGTGCTAATTCTCAACTTCGACATCACAAGATAAATTGAACAAGAGGTGAATTTAATACACATTTATTCTTCCACAGAAAGCTAATCTTGAACATAAAAGCTAATAGTAAAGAATTGAACTAACATTAAACAACAATTTACTAGTTCAGGAAGAGAAAAGCTAACATGAAAACAAAGTAAGAAAACACAATTGAAATCTCTCATGCTGAGGTGACTTTCTGAGAGACCGTGATAGGGCAATTTCTTTATACCTATTTAGCTATATCTGGGTCACCAACTGGAGTACAGACTGAGAAGGATTCTGAAAGAGTTTCTGGACTGACACCGAAGTGTACTACTATAAAGGGAGTTACAAAGGATAGAGTATCCCCTGGATCTAACAATGCATAAACATCTAAATGAAAGACTCAAAATGTACTAGTGACCATATCAAGAGAATCTTCCTAGTCTTGGCGAGCATGGACATCATATAATATGTTCTGGCGCTGACATCCACCTATACCAGATGATACACCCTGTTGAGTTGGGCGACCTACTGGTGTTGCTGGAGCTACAAACTGAGCCCTATTATTGTTACCTCGTTGCCCCTGCCTGGAAGAAGGGAAATCCTTCAACCAATGGCCAGATTAACCACGCCCTAAGCACCTTTCTTTGCCTGCAAGACACTCGCCCAGATCGTTCTTACCATACTTTGGACAAGTTGGGAAAGTCTTGTTACCTGAAGTACTCCCTTGAGACTTAGAGCTTGATGCCCTACCTTTTTGATCATGTCGAAACCTAGGGGATGGAGGACTGGTTGATTATGGTACTGGGGTTGTAGATTTTTACTGAAACTGTAAGCGATTTCCACCACTCGATTTCTGTTGAGAGTATTTATAATTCCATGTTCTAGCCTTCTTGTTATCCTTAGACATTTCCCTAAGCTTATCTCCTTCAACCTGCTGAGCATGAGTCATAAGACTAGAGATATTCATATCCTCTAACAGCATAGCATTCCTACACTCTCTCTTCACCAAGTCGGATACCCCAAAAAGAAACTTACTCATTTGTGCCCTTGGATTGGCAACCATGTGTGAAGCATGCCCGGATAGTTGAGTAAACTCCAGTTCGTATGCTTGGACTAACATTGTACCTTGTCTCAAATTCATAAACTCCTGAGCTTTAGCCTCCCTCAACTCTCTCGGGAAGAACATGTCTAGAACAGCTCCAGTAATACACTCCTACGTCACAAGAGCTACATCTGCACCCCTATTTTCTTTCCACTGAGTGAACCAAATGTGAGCCACATCATTAAGCTGGTAGGATACCAACTCAACCCTATCATTACAAGTCACTTGCATCACTCCAAAGATTTTCTTAACCTCATCAATGAAGTTCTGTGGATCCTCACCAACCTACGACTATAGAAACTCGAGCGGATTCATTTGAACATAATCTCGAACCCTAGTTGCAGTTGATCCACCATTGGTGTTCATAGGTACTGGTACATGCTGGTTGTTTTGGTTGGCTACACTTTGAGCCGAAAGCTAGATCACATTCTGTAACTCTGTGTTCATAAACTCATGGTCGCTGGAGGAACTGCATTAATATTGCGTGCATTAGCATTCTATGCGTAAGCTATATGAGGAGGCATGATCTAAAATACATAACGATAGATTAGAATGGAAAAATTGGACCATAGATCACGCACGATAAGAATAGCAAGAAAAGTGAAGTTTTTCTTAAAATAATTCACAACTTTCCTGTCATAAATGTGGTGCACTTCGCACCCATGAAAGGGACTCTACTTAGTGCGGCTTTCAGACATCCTAGGACTCTTAAACCTAATGCTCTGATACCAAGTTTGTCACGACCTGAGGCTACCCCGTATACGTAACACGGGACCTAGGATCACGAGTGACCCCAAGCTAACCCTGTTACTTGCATATCATAAGAATATTGGGAATATCTAGGATAAATATGAACTAATGCGGAAGCTAAATCTATTGAAACTGAAAGTGGGAAGAACTCAACTAGTCTGGATAAATTAAGCATTCTAAGAGATTAATAATACTGAAAGGTAAACTTAACAAGTCAATCTGATTCTATTGCTATGTCTGAAAAGCCTTTACTGACTAAAGTTGTTGGGACATGCCCCCAGCTAAACCTAGCAAAAACTGGAAACTAAATGGAAGACTAAAAATGAAAAGCATGTTTGTTGTCCTCGAGGTATGAGGACTCACTATTGAAGCTATTGAATACTGATCGATTATCTATGTGTGATCTGAATGGTGAGTACCTGAACTTACATCATAAAAGGATGCAGCATAGAGTATGCGCCAGTACTTAGAATGTACTGAGCATGTATGATATAGATAATAGTTGAACAAAAATTATATAAGCTAAATAATTCATAATTGAGCAATGATATAATCTGAATAAAATAATAATACTGAACTGTACTGAAAATTAAGCTAAATGCAATGACCAAGTACTAATCATGAACAAAACATGTTGAGACTGAATACTGAGGTATAAGCTGAAAACATAGGCAAATGCATTAGAGTCTGACTGTGGGAGCTACTATTAACTGACATAAAACCACGTGAGCTAAATGCAGAGTCCGAATGACTAGCGTGATCCCTACGGGACTTATAGTCCTACTGGGGAATGTAGTTCTGGACTATGAGGGTACGCTGAACCCTAGTCCAACTTGGTGTTAAGTCTACTCCCAACTGGAATTGTGTATGACACAATATAACTAATACACTATATAGCTCAATATTCTGACATGCAAATCTAAGAATGCAACATTTTCGTACTGATAATGTAATATTCGAAAACTGGAGCATGGTTCTCTGTCTAATTGACCTAGCAGTATAATTCATGAGCTAAGAGAATCTACACAACTAGGGTTCCGATTTTCATGCAAGGAACTAAGCAACATTTCCTCGAAAACAAGATAATTTGATTTAGGAAACAACAACAACTAAATCACAACAATTATCCAAGGGTTTAGCAACCATGGGTCTAAACAAGCTATAGAGAATCAAGAATCTGACTGAATTCTAGAGACCTAGTGGATGAAAGGAACCTACTAGTGAAATCCCACATACCTAGTGATGAAATTCACAGAGAAATCCTTCAATTTTGGGTCCGAAACGTGAAGAACACTGCTGTTTGCTCTTGAGGAAAACTGATGCTTCTTACTCTTCTCTTCGTTCTAATTTTTGGTGATTTTGGAGAATAAAGGTTTAAGGTAGGTTCTGACTAGAATATTAGGCTACGACTGAGTAAAAATATGTATTTTAGCTGTAAAACGATGTAGTTTAAATGTCCAAAGCATAGGGGAAAAGACCAAAATGACACTGACTTAAAAGCTGACAAGGACATCAACGAGTCATGGACTAACCGATGCTCTGTCCTGTCAGTTCGTCATTTGGCCTCTGAGGAAGGGTGAAGGGGTCATGATCCGTGGACCTTGGACCATGGACCGTGGTCCCACCTATTGTCTATAGGTCCGACCGTGGGTCATGAATTTTACCTGGGATTCTGGGTGGCCAACCACGGACCATACCTACGGTCTGTGGCCTAGGTATAATTTCTTTACCTTTGTGATAGATGGCTAAAACCCCAACACTAGAGGTGCAATTATGGGGTTGGGTGTTGATTTAATGCAATGGGTGTTATGTTTTTCTCTGCTTTATTGTTGTTCTTTCATGGATTTGGACTAATTAGCATGAGGTTAATTCATGAGTTATGGTTGCAAACTTAATCCTAGTTTAGATCTTGTGTGGATGCTTAAAAGAGATTGATTGAAGTTCATAATTAGTCTAATGCATGCAATTTAGGTTTGATGTCCATAAGTTGCTCGACAAAAAAGTTGTGACGTTGAAACCACGGGAGTTATCTGATTACCTCCTACAATAGGGGGTCATTTTTCATGTAATCGGAACAATGCTATAGTTGTTTACAGTGAGGGGAATGTTCAGGGATTTTGCTCATGAACATCTTTAAAATTTTGTGATATATGTGGACCGTTTGTGTTCAAGAACATTTCACAACAGTCCATAATGTTGAGATTATTCCCGTTCTCTTTGACGGGTGAATCACAAGGTGGTTATCTAAATTGCCAAATAATTGTATCACTTATTGGAAGGAGTGTATGAAGCTTTCCCAGAGAAGTTCTTTTCTCCCCCAAAAATGGTGAAGCTTAGGAACAACATCCAAAATTTAAAAGAATAGTGGATGCGCATCTACATGAGACATGGTTGCGATTCAAAAAATTACTTCTACAATGTCCAATGCATGGTGTTACGGACAATTTTTTGTTGCAGTACTTTTATTGAGGCCTTAAATCATCCAATAAAGGCTTGGTTGATCAACTTATTCAAGGAGGGCTGATGCGACAACCGTTCCACATAGCAACGATGTTGCTACATGACATGAAAAATTGAACCGAGCAAGGCATACTAGAGAGGACAAAGTGTCTCATTTAGAATTGAGCATGATAAGGGAACAATTCAAAAAAAAATCATGTGTGAGATGATAACATGGCTGAAATAATGTCCTAATTGGACCTTTTGTCTAAACTTTGTAACACCCGGAAAATTTCTAAGTTAAGACTTGAAGCATTTTTCATTTGAGTATAAGGTCGTATTGAGTGATTCTTAAATTTTCTTAGGTGCTAAGGTCATTTATTTAGTGTTATAATGTTGTTGACACCCAATTATGGACCTCCACAGTATAGATTAATCATCGAGCTTCTTCAATTTCAAAGGAGTTCAAATAATTAGCTTTATAAAATTTCAAGAAAAAAAATAGTTTGCAAGTTATTTTTAAATAGTTTTATCACTTTTTATGATTTTTAAATAATATAAATGTTTTTGCATAATTACGTATTTAATTAGTATATTTTACGAATATTCGAAAACCGTCTCAAAATGATTTTGCTTAATTAGTTTAGTTATATAATAGTTTATATTTTAGATTATTTAATTTATAATTAAGTTAATTATTTTATTTTGTTCACATTAAGAAGCTCATTAATTAATTTATATTAATTCATCTAATTTAATTTTTAGTGAAATCACCAATTAAACCCAATTTGGCTAAATTGTTAATTCTAAATGGCTACTTCCTTAATAGCAATTCTAGACAATTCCTTCCATCCCTTCAACTCAATTTTAAGAAACCAAGTTGGGCCATATATCAATTCTCATCAGCCCAACTTGTCAAATAACCCAATCCAAGCCCAATTACAATACTTAAGAAATTCATTCCTACAGCAATACCAAAACAGACCCATATGACCCTTATACGTCTTCTTCTTCACGCGCAAACGCAGCAAACCCAGAAGCTCGAGCAACGACCCAAAATTGCAAAACCCATAAAATTGCGAGTTGCAACCCAGACCCGAAGCCTAGCGCCTCGCGTGTCCTCTCCTCTCTCATGTGTCATCTCCGTACTAGACCGTTGAAGAATCGAGACAGGTGGAGAAATCTTGACGCCTCAATCGTCCTTTGCTCAGAATCCAATGGCTCATTTTCATCATTTCGTTGAAGATCATACAAATTCTAGCTGTTGGAGCCTCATCTCTTGAGATATTTTGAATTTTGAATTTCGAATTCCCATTTTTTTTGTTTTCGTTTCCCCCCTCATTTTTTCAGCCCTCACCCTCCTTTATAAAAAAAGTTCATCTTCATTGTTGGAGGTTGGGGAAACACAATCAATTGGAATTAGAGAAAAATGCAGTGAACTACTATCTATACATAATTATATACAAATATTTAGGCAATAGGTTTTGAAGTTATAGAGATTGGGAATCAAATTTTTGCTCTCGTTTGTTCCTGTTATGTTCGTCGACGTTCTCGAAATTGCATTCCAGTGGTGGTGAAGTCGTCTCTTGCTCGTTTAGTCTTAGTTCGATGCCCGAGAAAAGGTATATAATCCCGATCTTCTTACCTTCTTTTTTCTTAATTTGAGTTTCGTTTTGTTTTGTTTAGTTGGCTGTATTGTTCTAATAGTTTAGCCTGAATAGGGATGCCCCATATGATCGAGACTTTGGTCTTTCATGTGTGAGTATGATTTGAATGCGTATGTATTAATGTTGGAAGGCTAGTTTCCATATGTTGTTGCTCTTATCCTTTTAGCTTTGCATAGAATTGTTATGATCAGTTTCGAAATTGCCTTGTTAGTCTTGGTTTGTGTCTGTTTGTGATGAATCTGCACAGATAATCAATGTTCGACGTCATGTTATTCATTTCTTGCCTTAAACTAATTAAATAAATTTGGATCTATGACTGTTTAAGCTTATGTTTGAACCAATTTAAATTTTTGTTTAATCATGTTATGCTTTTAAATATAAATTGAGTTGCAGGAATGTCTGTGATGCTTTCTTTGTGCATCTAAAACCAATATTATGTCTCTATTCTAATTCTTATCACACCTACCACTATCTCATAATTAACTCTATTATCTATCTTAATACACCTCTATATAGTTTTATTCTTACTTGGTGTCAAAGTATGATCTTTGTAAAAATCCGACTATTTGATAGCCTATTTGTCTGTAACAATCTTACCATGTTGGTTTTGTGATTTGACACTATGAACATCCTCTTATTTGTATTTTTAAGTTACGTAAGTGACATGACATTTTGCTTTTAATGTGGATTAGTGATACATAAATTGTCTTAGGACAACATTACTTCCAAGTTGGATTAGACTATTCATTTGCTAGTGAGGTTTGCTTATTGTAAACTTTTCTTATCATTAGATGTTGAAGTTTTTTTTTTGTTTTGTTAAACTTGTCTTCCAGTAACCCCTATATGCCATGGAAAAGGTTTTAGTTAATTGGTTATTGATTTAGAAGTATGGTGTTTATTCAAATAAGTATATAATACGGTATTTATTAATTGTTAAGTTGTATTGCTTCTTTATTGATTAAATTTTATTCCTAAGTTTCTTTGTTACGAATATGCGTTAATACTTCTCTGTTACTTTTGTTTCGTGTGATCTCGAGTGTGTTCCTCGAACTCCATTGCCTCCCTTTCTTTTTCGTTCCAAATGGGCCATTGAGGCCTAATTGCATTTCCTCGAATCTTATTTAAATCCGAGTCCCAATGGACTGATGTGTGAAGCAAGGGATGTCGATCAATAGTTTGAATACAGGGTTGGAAAAGAGATTGCAAGCCTCGAAAAGTCAAATAATGGACTTTTTACATTTTTATATACAATGATATATACACGTACACAGTTAGTGTACATGGGTATACATGTCTAAAATGTAGCAAAGTGCAGGTTGAAGGCAGATATGCAGGTTTTGGAAGTAAAAAATACAGGGAAAGGGCTGATATAAATGCCGATATACACTGATATACACCAAGTGTATACAGTGAATATACACAGTAAAAAGGGGCTAAAGTAATGAATTTCATAATTGGGCCAAAGCCCAAAATGATTTAGCAGTAGCAGCAGCCTGAAAAGGCTAACATGGGCCCAAGTCCATTACTTCTTTATTTCTTTGATCGCATTTATTTATTTATTTTATTTGTTTAACACTAACTCTATTTTTCTTTGGTTTTTATTTAATCAAATTCCCAAAAATAAAGTCATTTCTTATTTTATGGTCAAATTGAAGTATTTATATTTTATTTGTTACTTATTTTACTTATAAATTAGTTTATTAGTTGTTTTGTTGATACATGAATTATTTTCTTTAAAAATCTCTTTTAGTTTGTTTCCTTCCAAATAAAAAATGGTTTTCCTACTTAATTAATTTTTCTAAAGTTAGTCTAATGTTTTTACTCAAATCGCCGGTCAACCGCAAGTTAGCGGACATTTCGAGGGCCTAATACATTTTTGGAATATAAATTGAACTCGAACCCTTTTCAATTGATTTTGTCTGTTTAAATCTTTTGAAATTATTATAATTTTTCTTAATTTCTTGCAAAAAAAATATTAATTGACGACTCTATTTTGAAAATCATTTTTTCTTCAAAACATAAGCTAAATTGAATTTTTAAAAACCTTTAGTCCTTTATTTCTAATCTATTTTTTCTATAAAACAATGGATTTGGATATGACTTAAGGTCATACGAACCCCCTAGCATAAAGTTGAGTTGAAAGCTTCATTTGCGATTAAGTTTTGACATAAGATTCTACTTAGGTCATCTTAAAACGATCATATCTCCAAGTACATAATGAATTAGGTGTCCTATGACCTACTAAATTGAAGGTATTTGAGTTCTCTTTCCAACTCCACAAAGTTTGCTTAATTTCTTGATCGGAGTAAAAAGTTAAGACCGTTCACCAGAGACTAACATACCAGAGTTTTCTGACTCTGTGAACGACGAACTCCAACAGATGGACCGTAGGTTGAACGACAACCCATCTTGTCAAGTCATCAGTAGAATACTATGAGTCAAATTTTGGGACCCAAATCCTACGGATCCAACCAATGGGTTGTAAGTCACCTACAGGCCATCATTTGGACCCGTAATTTGACTTTTGAGCCTTAAAAATTAAATATAGAATCCATGGATGGGATCTACGGTCCATAGTTAAAACCAAAAATCGTAGATGGACCATAAAAATGTTTTTTCGTGTCAAGACCCCAGGTAGCCCTTAGGAATAACATGGCGTATAAGACCTTAAAAGGCCCTCTACAAGACACTTATCTCTCTTCATACATGATGATAGAAACATAAAAGAATTAAAGACAGTTCCAACATAAAATAGTTTATATACTGAAGTGGAAGTCTAAATATTATCTCAAAGGCATCTAGTACATAAGAGTAATCGGGACGCAACCCACACATCAAGTCAAAAACAGAAAAGTAAAGAAAAAAAACTAGATAATATCTTGTTCCTCGGATCATGAGGACTCACCACTACTAAGTTAAGTAAAAGTTGTAGGTGACTCCGAGCCACGAGAATTAAAACCTATAACATCGGACCCTACTGTAACACCCCGACTTTTCCAAAACGTCTAAATTAATTCGTACCTTCGTGGAAAGACAAAGAGGGTGAGTAATAAATGAAAAAGGATGTGGTATGTCATATTTTAAGTGTTTAAGGGTTTTATCTCAAGTTTTGAAGTTAAGTAAGTGGCAAAATAAAAGTTGGCGAAAGTTATCATAAGTTCCTTTTTAAAGATTTCTTTGAAATTTGTGTCAAATGTATTGGATGTTTTCTCCCAATATATAAAGAGCTAGAAGGCCTATTACTCATTAAATCGAACGCCTACGAGTCTAGTTTGCAACGCATAAAATCCCGTATTAAATGGACATCCGAGTAAATAGTTATGACGGTTTTACTAGGGACTGCTAGGGCAAAATCTGGGTCGGGTAAAGAAATATGGTATGTCGGCTATTTAACGTTTTAGCCATGAAAACAGTTCATTTCAGTTCCAAAAACCAGAGAGAAAGCTTAGGGGAGGGTTTCTATGGAGTCCTAGCATAATGAAATTTGGTTTTGACGATTTCTACCATTAAATATTGCCCCCGTGCCTAAAAACGTAATCCCTACATGTGGCAATCATTTTCCCTTCTATTTGCTGTGTTTGGAGCTGGTTTTTGAAGATATAGATTTGTAATTATTGGTGTTTCTTCAAGGTTTTAACTTGGTTAACTAAGGTAATCATCTTGGGACTCTTTTATGATTGTTTATATGAATTTCTACGGACGTTTCGACAAGTTGGAGTAATATGGCAAATCTACCGATATAAGATTAATTATACACTGTTTATAGGTGCGTACCAGCTGTATATATATAGTGTTTGCGAAGCTTAGGACAAAAGGAACAACTTTCGTGAAGGAACTACGGTCTTTCGAGCGTTCATTGGAAAGGTATGTTAAGGTTATTCCCTTTGTTCTACATGTTTCCTTAGATGTAGTTAACGTTGCTGATCTTGTAGATGTAATTGTGAGTGGTTGGCTGATTGGGTGGTTATATCCCTTCATTTTAGGGACTCACGATGTGTTAAGAAAGACCCTAAGTTAAGAACGACTTGGAGATTATTCATATATATATTGTTTATAGCTAAATTGCTCGTCTTCAGCCTATTTAATTGTTTGTTGTCGCCCTTGGGGCTATTGTGGTTAGCTGTTGAGCTATGAACTGCCTATGCGGGCTATGATGTTGTCTAATAGGACTATGTTATTTCCAAATAGAGCTATGTGTTTCCACGGGGCTATATTGATTCCAAAAAGTGTTATCTGTTGCCTACGGGGCTATTTTGACGCCAAAGAGGGCTCTGTATTGCCTACAGGACTATGTAATGCAAAAGAGGGCTACGTGCAGCCCACAGAGCTATGAAGTTTCCTAAGAGGGCTATGCGCTTCCTACGGGGCTATATCATAGCCAAAAAAGGCTATGTGACTTCTTACAAAGACAAGGGGCTACCGATAAGGTTATGTAGATTGATTTGGCCCCTTCTGGGCTTATGGGGGCCTAAGTAGGTGGTATGTTGTTTGTTCCTACCGGGCTTATGTGGGCTTGGTTAGGTTGATGTTTGATCATTATTGTATTTTATTAGATTCAGTAGTGGGTTGGCATGCTATCTAAATTTGATTTCCTAACCTGATTGCTTTTGGTATATTATGATACTTGCTCATTTAGTCTACAACCTTTCATACTCTGTACATTATTTTGTACTGATGCCCCATTGCCTGGGAGCGCTGCATTCATGCATGCAGGTCCCGACAGACATCCGATTAGACCTCCTCAGCAGTAGGATTGACTTTTATACGGTTGGCTAGCCCTTTCCTTCGGAGCTGCCAGAGTGTGGAGGTTTGTTAGCTTTTGTTGTATATATTTTTATGGGTAGGCTGGGGCCCTGTCCCACCAATCTTTACTACTCTT
>JAJOOS010079912.1:0-65270 GCA_029582725.1 Solanum chiquidenum | reverse complement strand
TTGCTAGGCAAAAGGGGTACACCCCAAATAGAAATCTCTCTGTCCACTTCAACAACATCCAAATCACCCTCCTTCTCCTCTTCTTTCCCCTCTATATTCGCATCGAGATTTTCCTCATTCTTTCCCTCTTCTTCTGGAGACTTGTTGGTCTCTTCTTTTTTGAAGAGGGTGTTTCCAAGAATGGCCTCCTCAACTTTAGATTTCAGCTCATTCAATGCCTTTTTCTCATTCTCTTTGAGATCAGAGAGGAAATTGCTCTCTTCTCTATAAGAAGAGCTTTTCTCAATTGTATTAGGCTTGGATTCCTCTTCTTCATCTTCTTTTACTTTCTCATTCACCTCAACCTCCTCTACAACCTTGTTAGCAGCCACTAATTCCTCTTGTGGAACAACTACTTCAGCCACTTGAGTTGCCTCACATTGCACCTCAACAGTCATGTTGATTGATAAATAACACAACTACACAAATGTTGGATCTTGGAAATCACCTCCTCCCTAAACAGCTGAAAATCAGGTAAAACAAAAGCTGAGTTCCTAATTCAGTGCCCTAAATAGCCAAAAAATATGATTCATTTCAAATTAACAATAAAGTTAAACTAAGAGCCTTTTTTGGATTGGCTTATTTCAAGTGTTTGGTTAAATTCAAAAAAAAACTTATAAGCACTAAATGATAAAAATAAGCCAAAAGCCAATCCAACAGAATCTAAATTGAGATTAAGGTGTAGTTGAAAAATGTGAAAAAAATACTCCCCTTAAGGACCCTAAAAAATTCAAGATGATAGATAATGGATTTTCAGTGACAAGGTAGCTGAATCTTTGCCAATCTCCCCAACTAAAACCTCTACAAACAACAACCACATACTCGGTGTAATCCTACAAGTTTTGTTTACACTCGCAGCCTTACTCTGGCTTTGAGAAGGTATAGATATTGTTTATTGTTTCCGATTAATCTTCATAAACTAAAACCTCTACAAACAACAATACACTCCGTATAATCCCACAATTTGGGTCTGATAAAACTCATCAACTAAAACATCTACTGTATAAAGAAAATGTCACAAATTTAATTTCATTTTAGAAGCACAAAATTAAAACTCATTCAAAAAAAAAAAAAGTTATTAGAAAATCACCTTTTAGACTTGAAAGAGGCTGCTTTGCTGTGTCAATTGTGTTTGAGATTGAGAAATGAAAGAGAGGTTTTTATAACGGTAATATATTTGTTCGAAAAATGTGTGGGGCCCAAAACGGTCAAATTTAATGTTTAGCGACACCGCACCGCAGAACGCATGGCATGTTAGAGCCGTTGGGGGATTCGTTTCCAACCTTCTATTACAGCAAAGTTTCCTTGTCTTTTTAATCATTTCTCTTTTCAGGTCCCACCACACACATTTTATTCGTGAACATCGGATGGGAAAGGAATTTAGTCGGGTTTCGATGTGGGTATCGGATATTGGTGGGAAATCAAGAAAAAAAAAATTCCCCTCCTAGTACCACTTTTTCATTTAACTTTCTCGTTTTATTTTACTTGACTCATGTAACTTGACAGAAACATTTAATATAATATTTTGAAATTCTAAATTTGATTATTACTATCTAATACTAAGTGTAATATCAAAAGAAAAAGTAATCTCGATTTGCTAAAATGAACAAGTAAAAAAGAAAAAATAGTGTGTTTGTTGTCATGTTGTCCATTCCATATTAATAGTCGTAGTATTGCTTTTGTAATTTCTTGATCTTCGATTTTTATTACTACTTTGTTGTTTCCTGAGGACAGCCCATGCTACCTATTAGACAGCAATCACATATTGAACTGTTGGTCATCAATCATAGTTTCACAAATTTGTATTGAGTTGGCAATTTGAGTAAAGAAAATATATTTGCCTCTGTTTTCTTGTTTGTATCTGTTAATTTGGTTTAAAGTGTACTTAATTAATCTCTCTTTTCTTGTCTTTTTCCTTAATTGACATTGATGAACAACATATATTCACGTGGTGCTTGACGGCACCTCCTTTAAACAAATAGCACATAGTCAAAGCTTGATTTTTTAATTATTATTATTATCATTATTTCATTTCTGTTTTTTTCTTCCCTATTTAAAATAATTTAAATCTTCTGATTAGCCTGTAAAAAATGAACTTGTTTTACTATTCTGACAAAGTTTCAACTTTATCAGAACTTTATTTAAATTAATCTCAATTTTTATTAAATCATTATAAATGTCCTTAAAACATAATTGAGGCAACTAGGCAAATTATGCTACTTATTACAGTATTATAACAGCTAGTGGTCTTTTTTTTCTCTCAAAAGTGGTAACAAAACAAAGATAAGCGACTTTTAATAGCCGATTACTATGAGTTAAGTGATCATTCAAGCATTCAACTTAATCTTCATTTTTTGAGACGAAACATCTGAAAAGATCATTTTCTTCTATTCAATTTGTAAGTACTAAGTAGTCATAAGAGATCATTATGGGTTACACCTCTAGCTATTAGTATTTCTTTAGGAGTTAGAGACATACACTTACATTATTTAAAACAAATAATAAATGAAAATATCAAATATACATCATAAGAAATTCAATCTCCTAAACCTGTGGCCAAGCCAATTCCATTTCATTCCTCCAATCATCTTTATAACAAGGTACCTTGTATGGTGAATATGTTATGTCCATGAAACTTCATTCCAAGTAAAGAATGAAAAGCTTTCATCTACCAACCTGTCACCTATTTAAGCACACTATTTTGAGAAATCCAAGTCCAAGATGATCAAGAGGAGAATATGAAACTTTTGAAAAGGGAAATCTAGGTGTTGACAGAAATTGCTTCGCGTTCTCATCTTGAGTGATGTTACATACAGATGGACTAGAGCATAAGTCTCGAGGAGAGGGTCAAGTACTGTTGGAAAGATATCTGTGTATCAAAAAACTTTAGTTGGTTGTCATCTTGAACTTTTTTAAGAAAGAGGGAAAGAAGTAAAGAGCAAAAAGAATGGAAAGACTCAACAGTGTTGAACTTGGAATCTGTAACACATACCTCTTAAGACTAAAAACTTTGTGGATTAGTTCAAATTCTGCATTTCATATGGCACAGCACATTCAATCGCTTCTTTCAGAGCTTCTCTTCCCAGATTTACAAGTACCTACAACAATTTACAGAAAGCTTTAAATTTAGTTTCCCCAATAGAAGCAGATGCATTAGCAAGTGAATAGCACAGGTCTTGATTTCAGTGGATTGTTAACATTATAACAGAAATTCGACAGTGTGTTCCTTAACAATATCTAAACTTAGAAACCAATTCAGGACAAAGAAGCAAACCCCATAAAAATAATAGTAACAAATACAATGATAAACTTCAGGGACTTACAGTGCCATAATTACCTGATGTGCACCAGATTGAATAAGAGAAGCATTGCTTGAATATTTAAGGTGCACATGAAATCCCTTATAAACTAAACACTGACTTGGACAAATGCAGGTCATCCACAAAGTGAACAATAAAGGACCACATAGTTTTAGGGGATGTCAACTGCATTTCCTGCTGCTTATTTTAATTTTTTTAAATTCTTCTTAGAAAAAAATTAATCTCTATCTGTATATTGATATATCTACCAGATGAGTAAGATCTGCAAGCATGTTCTTAGTACATGATCAGTGCCTCCAATATCCTTTCAATTCCTTTTAGTTGTCAAAGTTAACTCTGATGCTCAAATACTCAGAAGGCTGCCAGATAGCTTCTTGATTAAAACCAAAAAAAGGCTAACCAGATTACTAGCCCACTGCCCACTGGTAATGGGAATTGAACCTATACACCTGAGCTATCGCCTAAAGAATTAAATCTCTGATCATGCCCTGAGTTGATGACCATGCATGCTATCAATTCTGAGCTTTAGCTTTATGAGAAACCTTTCTTTGGTCACAAATACAGATACTGTAATGGTGGGAGATAAATTGGCCAATGTTTGACCTGGATGGTGGTTGGTTAAGCAGCAAAGGTACACCACGCATCAGTATATTATTGATGTATACTGGTTGGTTCCTAGGATGATATTCTAATAAATTATTTACTCATGGAAAAACATGTAGGCCAGATTGACATTAAATGAGTCACATTCCCGTGATCTCTAACAATCTAGTTCTCACGACCCACAGATCATTACTATAAGCTAAACGTTCAAATCTTTCGTATAGTTGATTCTTCTTGACCCTAGTTGAAATTTACTGCAGCACCTCTATAAAGAAAGAAAGAAAGAAAGAAAAAAGAAAGAAAGAAAGAAAGAAAATTGCTCAGAAGAAATGTATCATTATAACAGAGAGAAAGAAATATGACGGCAACATACTAAAAGGAAAAAGAAAATAAAAAAGATTTTCACCTCATTCGCATCTTTATAACTGCTTAACTCATCCTTTTTAGGCCAACATACTTGCCAACACCTGCAAATCAAGCAAAGTCAACCAATTGTAAACACTCTCTGACCCGTTGGTGAAGTAATAAGGCTTTGGGTTGCATGATGGATTGAACAAATGAGAGTTACAAGTAGAAGCATATGCGTATTGCAGCCAACTAAGATAAATACCAATGTACAGACAGAGAAAATTATATTAGGTCCGAGCATGCTGAAAGGCTGTGATTCTCATGCACAGAAAGAAAAAAAAAAAGGCACGTCTTCTCACAACTGCCAAAAACACAAAATACACTTAACTACTGATAAAAAGGTACAACAATCCAGTATATTCATTTGGATGTACATTATTCTGCATTCTTACCCGATGCAAATTTGCCTCCACCTCCCAAAAGGTGCCATACCCTTTCTTGTTTAGTATTCCACTTGCTACATCAATATATAAGTGTCTCTATATCTCTTGGGAACTCTCTTAGAGCCAAGATTAAGTGAATACAGAAAAGATAAAAGTTTGGGGTTATGAAAAGTCAAAAGAACCCAAATTTTTCATGGACTTATGTGTTGTCATTTGACTAATTTGAAGAGCAACTTAGTGGCTACATCAAGCAAATGTTTTATTTTTATTTAGTTCTCATCTAAAATTTGTAACCATAGTCTTTAATGATGACAATGGTTATTACCAAACAGCCATGCCTTGCATAATTTAGCTGATGGAGATAAGTTAGTCCAAAGTGTATGAAAACTTATTTACAATTGATTTGAAATTGTAAGGATTATTGCAGTTTCCACTTCTTGGATTGTACAATGTTCAGCAACTTGAAAAGAAGTGCATGGAGAAATCATCCACTTAAGTAGACAACATTTTGGGACATAGAAGAAAGGAACACAAAACAAACATATGAGTGAGAAGGAACAAACCTTTCTTTCCCCAGACGGCGGGCAAGCTCTTCAGCCAATGTTTGGCCTGGTAAATCACCATCAGTTGCCAGCACAATCCGGGACGCCTGAAAACATATAAATTAAAAAATAGAAAGGGAATGAGCAATGACATTAGGAACATATCTTTTGCTTAGTGTTCTCAGTTTAATACAAGCATCAAGACTACCAACCTTCTCCAAGCACTCATTGCAGTTCCACAGGTATGAAAATCTGGTATCCTGTCTTCAGGTGCAAGAAGAAATATTAAGCTGGAAATATAATCCTGGATATCAATTAATTTTAAAATAAGTGGTAAACCACAATGGTAACATTATGTCAAAACACTTATGACACACCTCTTCCAGTGGTAACAGTTCTTTGGATGCGATGCCCTGTGGTGCACCATTAGGAACACTGACACAGTTAGGAAATCCAACTTCTTCCACTGAAAGCTTATCTATTTCACCTTCTACCTTTGGTCAGCAATAGAGTATCACATCTAGTCAGCAGCCAGAAATACATATCTGAGAAAGAAAAAGTTTTGGAACTTACAATGATGATCTCATCTGCTTCTCTTACATCATCCAGTCCATATAGTACCTTATCTGCACCCTTCTCCTGGCAATTGAAAGTAGAAGTTGATTAATAAAGGCACAAGGAAAATAAGGAAAAATACTAGCTTCTCTGTTCAGACTATATCAAATTTTCCTTCAGAAAAATCGATGGTAGTGTAACAGCAGACACTGACTGGAAGCTTGAAAAAACTCTTAAATTGACATCACAAAAAAAACTGTTCAGAAACGTTTGTCCAGAGGATAGGCTAAAGTTATTCAAAAGAGTCCCAAACCCAAAACCCAAAAAGGAGGGACCAATTTTTAAAATTTTGATGAATATTACCACAATATAATTGTGAAGTGTCATATGTATTAGCATGACAAACAATCCCCTTCTTGTTGCAAGATACTAAACTGTTAATTTCCGCCCAAGGACACAATATCTTTTTTATTAAAAAGAATTTGAAGCTAAAGAATTTGCTCGTCAAGAAACTTTTGCAAGACTAACTTTAGCTTAAGAAATGGAAGCATGCATTGCATATAGTTAAGCAGTAATGGCACATTGTGTTTTCACGTACTTCCCCATTACTCCATGCAGGCAGTTAGGGTTATAACTTAATGAACAAATTTACCTGCCAAAACCTTTTCTCAAGAGTCCTATACTTGCAGCCAATGAGCATACCATTCCGCCTATATGTGAAGGCAATGATGATCTGCAATCACCCAAATATTGGCATGTAATTTATATCTCTACGACTCTACCCATGATGCAGCCATAAAATATTACTTTCCAGTTTCAAAATGAGGTTAATGATCAGATTATCTACCATGATCTTCATGTTTCTTGAGTCTTACTTGCTTTCCAAGTTAGTGAGACTTATGAACCTTGTCATAGCTCTTTTGTTCATTTGTTCTTTGACACAAATTTTAGCCATTAAACAGCCCTGAGATTTAGAAATTTCTTCTTTCTCTTATATATTTTAAGTCAAAGCTTGATCAATCCATTGCCTTGCTGTTCTCATGTCAATGAGTTAATCTTCTCCTACAAATAAATGTGTTTACCTTGAACTCTTCGTTGAAAAGAGAGTGTGCTAAAAGAGAAACAGAAGATTCTCAAAGTTGTAAAGCTAATGACTTCAGAGCATTTTTTCAGGAGTTCATTCTTAACACATAACTGCGTTTTGTCCTACTCCTACACATGTTAAGCAACTTAAGAAAATCTAAAATATGCATTGATATATGAATGCCAAGAACATTTGGATGCGCAGAATTAATTTTACTTCTTATTAGTAATCAAACCCATTTGGACGAACAGAATTAAGTTTACTTCTTATTGATAATCAAGTTATCTTACCTGATAAAAAAAAATTACTAATAATCAACAGCTCTACCAAATAATAATGAAATAACATTGTCCATTGATATTAGGAGTGCCCAGAGCATTTGGATGCACCGACTTAATTTTACTTCTTATTAACCATCAAAAACTCTACCAAATCATAATATTGTCTGACCTGATCACCAGCCACTTGCATGACATGATTTCTCTTCAAAGTATCCTTTGATATCATCCTCTTAGAAAAATATGCAGTCAGCTGTAATACACCCAAAAGTCATAGGCAATAAACAAAAAAGGGCGTCTTGTATCATTTAATTGCTACAGAATCAGTTTCTTTTTGTTAAAATCCCTATAAATTTGATTGTTCTAATTAGGCCTAAATGTAATTATGCTCATAATAATGAATTTATCAAATCATAATATAAGAACTATAAATTCCCAATCAACTGCTTGAGAGAATCAAGAATTTACCTTGGAAGCACTAAGCGAATATGCATAACCTGGACAGTATGGAAGGAACGAACCTAAATTTTACCAATGCTCTCCATTGTGTCAACTTAAATGTTTGCAAAACATAGCTTTGTAGAGTAATATGCAAAATGCAAAAACAACAATATAATTGATTCCTCATAGTGTATGTAGGAGCTTAGTACCTTTTAGAAGGCGGTACTTTTGTTAATAATATTTACTTACTTCATAAAAATTAAAGAAAGGGGCATCTTGCTCTAAGATGGTGTTTGGATTAGCCTTTTAAAAGTAGCTTATAAGCTAAAAGCTAAAAGCCATAAGTTAAGAATAACCAACTTTTAGCTTTTAGCTTATTATTTGTACTTTTTTGGCCTAAAAGTAAGTGCTTAAAAGCACTTTTTATCTTTCCCAAACACCAATAAAAAATAAAACAAATCTTAAAAGCCAAAAGCACTTAAAATAAGTCAATCTAAACACCCTCTAAATCAAGCTTAGAGATTAGGGAATGCATTGTTGAAAATCTGTTGCCCAGTGCTAAATATTAGACTATACAATGCTAGCCATCAGATTTAGTGTATGCATGGCAAAAGAAAGTTTCCTTACCATATCACCTAATGGTTCTAACTTCAAGCTTTCCTCTGTAAGTATCCGAGGAAAATTCATTCTGCCAAGTTGATGGACCCCATCAGATGCCATACTGTTGTGTGGGATCTGTGTTCATAATTAATATCCAATGAGGTGATTTAACTTCTATCTCTCAGAAATTAATGTAAGCAAATTTTAAAACCATAAATTAAACTACCTGGCCTGCCCATCCACACTCAATATTGAAACACCTCCATAATGCAGAATTCCTTGATGACCACAAAATCAAGTTTGAAGAACTCTAGTTGCTTGTAAAAGGAGATCATCATTGAACATGAGAACTATCGTACCTTTTCGAGGACATATGAAATGATAAACACTTTTCCATTGACCGACCACCTTTGCACTGTTTCAGAAGAGACAAATAAATACAAAGATATAGAGAGAGTAAAAGAAAATGAATGGGGCTCATATATAGCTTAACAAAACAAAATAAACATATCCAAGTGTCCAAGGCAAACCACAACTTATTTTTTTGTCACAAGAGTTAATTAGCAGAAAATTAAGGTTCCTTTGTATAATTGGAAAACAAAGAAGCACATCTTAAATGTGTTTACTCGTCTACTCCTTGTTATATATGAACAAACAAACAGTTTAAAGAATTATGTTAGAATTGAAGGCTATATATTCCTTTACCCCAGTCTCTGTTACAAAGAGCGGAAAATTACACTTTACACATAGCTATATCAACCTTGAAATCTGCATTTCACTTCATTATTTCTTATTTTTCATCTTGCATTTCCTCACCAAATTAGCAGTACAAATGCATGACCATGAAAAGAGAACAATTACCCAACTCTCATTATTTCTTTTACTAGTGTGCGCTTGCAGGTACAAATTCCACCTAGTTGATATCACTACATATGATTAACAGATACCTACCGCTTGACACTCATTAAAAGAAAAACTTAATTAAACCAAAAGAAACACTAAATAAAATGTCACATACCTTGGGACACATTAATCTTGTGTATTCTTCAGGAGTAACTGAATTGCAGCATATACCCAAATTTTCCACTTTCTCCTTCAGTTCAGCATAATCATCCACCTCCTTATTTTCATCTCTCCTCAAACTAGCTAGTAAAAGCAAAAAAAAAAAAACCTAAGTAACAAAATTGATATACAAATATTTGATTAGGAACTCTATGGAATACCACAAGGTCTAATTATTTTTTTTGTTCAAAGCTATACCGTTACAAGTGTAAAGAGCTCAAAACATGGAGTCACCCTCCAGTTTTTATAAAAATTGAAAAATATCTTCATGAAAAATGTGCTCCCCCAAATACCCAACTTTTGTATCAAAATTAATTTTGTTTATGACCGTGGTGTCCGGTCAGCTTTCGAGTAGCTTGACTAATTTCACAGGATAGCTGCCACCCCCACCAGAAACAGGTACAGGTAACTTTTGTATCAAAATTTTATTCATCGTTTTGCCTTTTCCTCTTTATAATTCTAAGTCTACAATGTATTAGGTCAACAAAAATTCAGAAAAAAGAAGGAAACTGAAGCGAACCTGCAGGTATGAGGAGCCTAGTAGGAGTAATAGTAAGAAAACCATGACTGTTAGGCGAAAATCTTGAGATGGAAGTGTAGAGGCTAACAGGACGAGCTCTAAAGAGAGTTGGCGCCAAGCCAATAAGCATTTCAAGAGTTTTAAGAGAGCTCTCAAAAGCCTCTTACGCCATTGTCGCCTCTTTTAAGTTATCCCAACGCAGTCTCACTCTATTTTTCTTCTTTTTCCTGAGTTGACCAACATACCCTTGGCTTTGGTTCTTTACTCGTTCATAATGTATTGTATTATATTAAATCGTGTTCTATTATTTTCACATGATGTTCGGATTGATTGTATTGTCTTTCGTGTTACGAAATCTCAAGTATGAAAGATTGTGCAAAGAATTTTAAAAAATATAAAATTATAAGTTCAGATAAAATAAAATTAGAAAAAACATAAGATAATGATACGATCAAGACAAATTAATTATTATATAAAATGAGACTTTTCGTGAACAACTAATGATGTAAGAAAGATTATAATGCAATAATTAACGATGAATATGTTGGTACACAAATCATTTATTTTTAAAGGGTATTTTCATCTAAATACATGCACTAGCGAGAAGAAACTAGTAATCTGTGATTTAGAAGCCTAGATTTCAACGTTAGAGAAACAAATACATTACGGTGTTATTATAGAGAGGTTTGACCATACAGGATCCAAAGAATATTAGAAAACAAGCTTTGCTCAGCAGCCATAATAGGTGGTAGTTAGAAAGTGATCAATAAATCAATCAACATTTCATGCTTCAGCTTGACTAACAGAAGGCAGGACCTTGCCAAAATAATAAAGCCCAGCTCAGTTGTAACCTAATCTAACTAACCTGTAACTGTAAATAAGTTTTTACAATTAGATGGAAGCAAATATGTTTGCAAAATAAAGACCATATTTGTTGTACACTAGTGACATAAACTCAAGTTTGCTACTTTTATCAGTTGGGGAAAATGTAAGCAAGCAAAGTAGTGAAGGCCAGAATGAGATGTCATATGTAGTATACAGTCTAAGGACACTACTTGCTAGGTCTCCACTACAAGAACTAGTCATAATGTGTTCTCCCTGTATGGAGATATGTCTCAGGCATTTGCATTTGCAGAGGCAAGATTGCATCTTCAGAGTTTCTCAAAAGATTTACTTTTCTGTGCCAGTTGTAGCATCTCCATCCATGCTATTCTTCTTTTTCTTCCCATCACCATGTCTGGACCTTCTAGGTGCTTCATCCTCGCTCTCGCTTTCATCATTTCTAAAGCTGTTTTCAGTTTGTGGATAATGTACTCCTTCATCTGGTCCACCAACTGAGCCTGCAATCTCTTGACCCCTACCTTGGTCTGGACCTGAACTGAATCTATCGTTCCTTTCATTAAAAGGAGCTCTCTGATCCTTTTTGACCCGAGGATTTTGAGAGGGCGGTGGTGGGGGTGGAATAAATGATGGATGCATTCCCATTGGTCGACCACCTCTGGGTGGCCCAGGTGCTCCAGGACCCATTCCACCCATGAAAGGGGGCCTTCCTGGACCCATCATCATTCCAAATCCACCAGCAGCTGGAGGACGGCTGTGAAACATCATATCACCAGGGAATCGAGGGCCAAATGGTCCAAAAGGTCGGCCACCCATTCCATAAGGATCAGGCATAGGAAAACCATCAGGTGTCATTGATCCATAAGAAAATCCATCACTCATCATGCCTGGGGGGAAGCCCCGCATCCCAGGGAAAGGCCTGGCTCCACGTCCAAAAGGAACTAGAGGAGGCCATACGATTCCCCTACCCCTTCCTCTGCCCAAAGCAGCTGGTCCAAAAGCTTGGCCAAAGCCCTCATCCTCCTCCTCCTCTTCACTTTCTTCTTCTTCCTCTTCTTCATTGTCTTCAAAAGGTACGATATCTGGGTTCTCATTCCCATTATCAGGGTTTACTCCCTTTGCTCTTTCCTCCTCTCGCTTGGATTCTGCAGCTAGTGAGATTGCCTGAAATGCAATAATATATTGTCCCATTAGAATTCTGTACAGAAAGTTCAACTACATTAGGAAGCAATTCTTTAAGTTCCCATAGCTACTATGTCCAGTGAATGTACACATATACATACACATTGAAAACATTTATATATATATGTACATATAACATACATATATAATGTATATGTACACAGTATGTGTGTGTACACCATGTGCTTTCCTCCATCAGCAGTCCAACTAGATGCTCCATAAATTACCAAAGAGCATAATTAAGGCGAATGGACCAATTGCAGCCAAATTTTGGAATTTCAACACAACATATTTGAATGCACATAAGCAGCAAACCAGTAGAACGAACTCACTATCAAATCAAACTAAATAAGTACTAGACTATGTGCGGAGGTTTTTCTTTCTCAAAAAACAAGTACAGAACCAATCATGAAAAAAAAAAAAAACAATTACCTCTCCACTAAGGATCTATTTCAACTATTGCCTACATCAAGCCAGCAAAGATTCTTAACTATAGAAATATGTGTCATACAACAATTTACCAATGTACACCAGTTTTATAATACTAGTTGAGACATCATTTTTGTGAACCCACATTTGGAGGAACAACATTTACAGTGAGAGTAACAGGAAAACCCAGGTTAGACAGTTACATTGAAAATAAGGGGAAGACCAGGTTCATTTTTTTTCTGAGACCAGGTTCGGTAGTTGTCCAACAGATCCATAAAACAGGTTAGTTAGCTGTACAACAGATCCAGAACTGTGTCCAAGGGATGACTGAATAGCAAGAAATGACTCCTTATAGCCAAACTCAATATAAAAATTCTTTTATTTTTCTTTTAACCAACAATTAAGTAAGACCTGAAGAAAGCTTTGGACATAAAAGATCAACCTTATAACATCAGAACAATCACCAAAAAGATCTACTAATATATCACGTCCACAATCCCAAATGAATTACCATCTATTGAATGAAAACTGATCTGATAGGAGAAAAACTGAAAAAGAAATACCATAAGTTCACTGTCTGGTTCCACATAGAGCAAAGAAGCCAACTGCTCACCAACAGAAATCTCTAATTCTTGACAATCTCTGCTTATCTGAAACAACGACAGTAGAAGGTGACTGAAAGTAATGATAGCACACAGCAAAGTTTAACATTACCAAACAAAACATGGAAGGAAATTTTGAATTTGACAAGTAAAAGTCCATCTCAGGAATCATAAGCAACTTTGATTGCAACAGTAAAAGAGAATGTTCACTTACAAGCTGAAAATTATGTGAAACAAACTTAGCACAGTTGCTCAACCAGAAACGCAACTAATATTCGAAGAAAGGCTATTTGGTTGGTTCATGTTCTTCAGAAGGGCAATTAGTCAATAATTAGTTTTAATAATATGAAAGTTTGTGGCCATCAAAAATAGTATTAAAGCTTGTGTGCTATACCCATGGCAATAAAAGAGGTTGTGGGTAAAAGGTAAAGTATCTTACTTGAGATACATTTTCCTTTTTTTCTCTTTTCAACAAGAAAAGAAAAGTACCATTGAGAAGGATAGTATAAAAAGGCTCTACATGTCTTCAACCCTAAAAAAGATCTGCATAGATTTGGAAAAAAAAGCCCTCCTCATATCTTGTTAAAGACTGGTCAGGGAAATGTAAAAGAATCTACTTCAATTGAAATACCCTTAGGCAATCCCTAGAGAGATTTAGCTTTACACCACATAGAGAAGAGATGGATCAATTGAAATATTACAAGAAAATGGCCTTCAAACCTTCTGGCATCCTCTTCACTCAAAGGCAGATTGAACAGCATGTAAAACCTCTCTTCTGAGAATATAACATCTTTATGTAACCAAAGCCCCATGTTGAATCGTTAAACACTAGCTGAGGTATAATAAAAGCACAAAAGTTCATCACAATCCTAATAATTTCATCCAGACTCACCTTACAAAAGAGCAAAGCCAACATAAGTGAGAACGGGTCTAATTTCTCTTTTGGCACATAATGCACCAACTGGGAGTTATGAATTTGTGAGATTGTTTAATTGCAATGGACCATTTGGTGCTAAGAATTCATGGAGAAAAACAAAGCAAGTGGCTTTTTTTTAAACTAGTAAGTTTGTAGTCTTCAGCAGTAAGGATATGCTGGCCACCACAAAAAAGTTAAACTACAGACTCCCTATCAGATCTATAATCTATTCAGTATCTTCTAGCATAGTTGTTTACACCAAAAAAGTAGAGATACAATACAATTCCATTCAACTTTATGAATGAAATTGGACCTATCTTCGAAACATCTGGCATTTCTCTCCCTCCATACTGACCACCATATACATGAGGGAATCAATCTCCACCATCTCTTAATGCTGATGAATACCCTTTTGGAGGTGGCCAGCATACCCTTAATGCTGATGAATACAATTTACCAATTTCAAAAAAAAAAAACTCCACAATCTCTTTTGGCTTTTTTTAGCAGAATCTGTGCTAGAAAGAAACGCAAGGGAAAAGGAGACTCCTCAGATAGGCACTAGAATATAATTTGAACCGCATCTCACCTCCATCATTATGCAGAATGTAATTCTATGGCAATTTAAAAAATCTATCCAAAGATAATAATTTTCGGTTTATCTATATAACCATGGTATTTTATGTTTTCTTTCAACTTCATGCTGACCCACATAATTCAACTGGCAATACACAGATTGATCTTCCAATTATTCTACTAAAAGCACTATGCTAAGGCTGGCTACTATTCCCCTTTTTTCCCCCTCAAAACAGTACGAGACTTCAAATTGCGGAGCATCAATTTTGATGAAAAGAATAAAAATTATTTCACCCTGGAAACCCAAACCTCTAGGTACTAAGGTCTTCCTCATTGTCAGAAAGACTGTTTGTAAGTCGAAGAAACTCTGGTGGAGTTGGATAGTCTTGCTGAAATGCAAGAAGTAAGGATGTCACTTGACAAAAGCAACTTGTGGGGATTCTGACTTGACTAATCAATGGTTCTGTCAGGCCCATCAAGGCTTTAAGCTGAAGTCCACGATGTATCTACTAATGAAGAATTTTGCAAATTATAACAGTGTTCTAGCATAACAGAGAACTACATGCAAATACCTGCCCTGATCTATAAATATGTCCATTATAAATCAATCTATGTCATTGGCATGCTCAGAACAGCCATAGATGGAACTGATTTTTTGAAATATTTCTTTTTTTTTTATAAAGTGCGTAGATTCATTTAAAGGCATCAAGAAGATGCAAGCTTTACAAGTAGGATAGATCAGCTAAGCTCACAAAAATAAGGATTTGTAGCTTCCTAAACTGTAGAGCTAAAAGAATCCAAGAAACTAATTTTTTGAATATGTCAAATAATCTCTGAGTAAAGGCTAAAACATACCTTCACAGGTAAGTTCTCATTGTATGGATTCCTCAAATGACGGGTTTTCTGGAAGGACAGTTCACAGAGCTGCACTTTAAGCCTCAGAGTTAGTTCATGTATGCAAGCAATTGATAATTAAAAAAGAAAAACAGAAACAAGAGAATCAAGTAATCAGTGAACTTTAAGCCATAGATTCACGCAGAGGTGGATCAAACATTTAGATACTACGGGTTCAGCGTTGAAAGTAATGGGTTTAGATGAACCCGATACTGTAATGGTGGATCCGTCCCTTAGTTCATGTATGCAAGCAATTTCGTGATGAAATCTTTAAAAGGGGGAAGAAAAAAAAGAGAAGTGAAGAACCTCTGCCACTGGTTGATATTAGGTAAGTGTTAGAGTTGGGAAAATGATTAGAAGTCCTCAAGTGAAACAGAAAGGGCAACAAAAAGAAAAAGGATTTTTCTCCTATGATACTTAAATGCATAGAGTTCATCAGTTTAAATTGCAACAAGGTAAGAAGCATGACCAACTACAGCCGTGAGCAAAACAAATCATTGATCAAGGTACCAATGTACTTATCAGATTAATCCTACAGTATTGACAGAAATTAAAATAGCAATTCATCTAGTTGATGGTCTCCATAGCTGGAACCTGTAAATTGCATAAGTTGTGATGCTAATTAATGATACATGGAACGGTTCAAGCTTAATAATTTACATAAGGCAGAGGTTCTGAAATACATTTTGTTCTCTTAAATCAGCCAAAGCAGCTTCTAACAGAAAATTTGGAGTTGAATAATTGGTTGCACAGACTTTTGACTCATGTAACTAGTTCAACTGTCACCTTTCTAGTCTAATAACTATAATCACAATAATCAACTCTCAACAAGTCCTACAATTTAAAAGAGAGGAGGACTAAGAGAGAGAAAGAGCTAAATATTAGTCTGCTGAAAACATTTCAGAAATTTGAGACAGAAAAACTTCTTTTAACTAAGCGGGAAAAACTAAATATCGTGAAATAGGACAATCTCCTACTATTGCCAATTTGCCACCAAAAGAGAAATTAACAAACACAAATGTCCTTGATAGAAATCAAAACATAGAAGTAAGCCCACTACACTAAAAAATGCGCAACCGGTATAGATGGTTAACTCTAAGAATACATCTATTGAGACAAAAGGTGTAGGCTTCTCACTAGAAGGAAACATACACAAGTTCAAAGTGTAAATCTCGAAAGAGAGATAATTTCGTTCTACCCTTTTAGGTTCTTGATAATAACATTCACCCCCTTTGTCTTATGAAAAAATTCGCGAACTACACCTGCTATCATAACAGACCTACAATAGTGCAAACTGACCAAAATGCACCACTTGTTATTTTCATTAAGTTGACTGATTACTTTCTTTTTTTATGATGAGGTTGACTGATTATTTTTGTTAGAATAGGAAAAGGTATATACAATCCAACTTAGAATAGGAATAGGTATAGTATATAGTTTCCTATTTGGTAAAGGATTGTATTGTAGTGTCTATAAATAGGGTCTCTATGTAATATTGTAGACACAACAATTCAATAATATTCTTCTTCAATATTTCTCACAATTTTATAGAAGGAAATTTTGCTCATTATTTACTTTGCCCACTTCCAAGATAAATAGAAAAGCTAGAGTGATTGAAAAGCATGCAACGGGAAAAACTAATAACGTAGTTAGTAGTAGATCACATGGTCAAAAAACCTTTGTTGAGCTCAAATGCCATGCGAACAGCTTATGTCATAACCAGAAACATTGAGGGATATAAGTGGACTCACTAATCCTCTCGAAATACATATCATACATTCATGAAATAGCTTCCAATTTACATTTACATAAATCAGAAAAGAGGGGCCAGATATATTTTCTTGCCACCTCACATCTACCTTGTCCAGAATCTAATAAATTACAAGGAAATATTTTGCTGACAACCATGCAAGGCACCTGAGCAAAGGTAAGAATAGAAAGAAAGAAAGAAATACTAAAAAAACAGGTGGGGAAGGTAAAGAAATCAAAAGGACCTTTTTAATATGAAGAGAGAAATCAGAAGTACCTTTAACCATTTCACTGAAAAATTCCGTCCATAATGTGCAGTTCCATGTTCATGCTTCCAATTTCCTCCTTTAGCAGCAGCACCAATTCTAGATGTCATTTTTGCAAGACCCTGACAAACAGTATACATGTTGAATTCCATGAACTAGTCCTAAATTAATGACATATTCCTTTCATTTCTGATGAAGATGACACATTCCTTTCATCACAACACAAGTTACAATCAAACTATGCATAGTTAAATCAGTAAGATTTTTCACCTATACTCTTCATGGGATAGGTGAAAAACAGACTACCTGAAAATGCCTAGTCCGATTGATTGAAAAAATTAGAATGACATTTTCCACAGAGTCGAAAGCTTCATTTAGTTTAGCCTCATTGCTTCGTTGAGTTGCCCAAACTCCTTGTTGTACTGACAATTCAAGATTCTCACGGTTGCAGCTTTTAACTATAAAGTACCTAATACCATGCAAGGACATCAGATAAGCATAAAGAGAAAAATAGAGATATGGATTATAACTGTTCCTTTTTCACATATAAATGTCAAGAGGGAAGGTGATACTGTATGAACACAATTCCTGAGTAAGGTAAGGTAAATACCATGTTTAGTTCAGATGGCGCAGAGCTCAAACCTATGACCTTAAATCCTTAGTCACAAGTCCCTCAACCTTTACCACTTGAACTAAACCTTGGGGGGGGGGGGGATTTAAAAGGAATTTTTTGTGTTCTCATTTGCTCAAAAAACTAAATATGACACAGAAAAGACATTGGAAACACAAAAGTTATAAAAAGACAAGAATTTATCCAGTGTATTAAACAAAGATACTGGAGTATCCAGGAATAATAATACTAACAATGATTTGATAATCTATGACACCGAAAAAAGTAGGAGACACCAAGTTAATAATGACCCTTTTCTATAAGCTTTCAAATATTTTTTATCACTTTGTTTAATTTTTCCTTCACTTCATTTTGTTGGGGGTGGAAAATCCAGAAACCTATAAATGGTAAAGAGGCATTCAGCATATGTGACAAGATCAACTGCTCCTTTTACTTCCTGATCAAGACTGCACTTTTATATTTCTAAAAATTGAATAAGAGAGCATTTGTTTAATTTGTCAAAAGACAAGTGAATCATTGGAATATTGTGCAACACATACTTGATAATGGTCAAGGAGTTTAAACATGGAGAATAAAAGAAATTTGGTGAAAAGCAGAATACAACAGGAGGGGGTAGATATTATAGTTTTGATGGACACAAAACTAAATGCAGTGGAGGATTATATACAACAATTAGGGGGGGGAATATGGCTGGAAGCGATTGGCAGCAAAGGTGGAATTTTAGTTATGTGGAACAAAAGATCATGGAAAGGGGAGATGGTGGAATATGGGAACCAATCAATTACTTGTAAACTATGTGGAGTTAATCAAGAACTTCTTGGTTTCTCACAGCAGTCTATACAGCTTATGATAGAAATGAAAGGATGTAGTTATGGGAAGAATTAAGAGCTATGAGGAGTCTGTGTGAAGGACCCTGGGTAGTATGTGGGGAGTTCAACACTACTAGGTTTCCCTCCGAGAAAACCAATTGTGTCAGGCATTTTGGAGCCATGACCGATCTGTCCAGCTGTATCAACGAATTGGAGCTGATTGACCCCCCCCCTATTTGGAGGATCATACACTTGGAGAGGAGGGGCAAACCATAGGAATGCCTCTAGGATTGACAGATTTTTGTACTCATTCCCATGGGATGAAATGTTCCTTCAAATTAGGCAATGTACCCTGCCTAGCTTGGGTCTGACAATAACCCCATTGCCTTGACATGTGGGAATAAGGTCTTCAAGAGATCTTATTTCAAGTTCCAAAAGTTGTAGCTTAATGAAGAGGGTTTCAAAAGTAAAGTTCATAATTGGTGGAGCTCCTTTGAAGTGTCAAGAAGACCGGATTACAAACTAGTTACTAAGTTGAGGCTGCTTAAACAGAACTTAAGGAATGGAGCAGAGAGAATGGGGGAATTGGAAGGCAAGGAACGAGCAAATTTTGAGTCAGAAAGGGGACATGGAAGTTACTCAAGAGTCTAGATCTCTTACTGATGATGAACAGATACTAAAGGTACACTTGGCCATGGAATATGGGGAGGTGGCCAAAAATGAAAGAATTTTTTGGAGACAGAGGTCCAGAATTCAGTGGATCAAGAATGGCGATAAAAATTCAAAGTACTTCCACAGAATGGCTACAGCTCACAAAAGAATCAACACCATTGAGTCATTAATGATTAATGGAGAGTTCTCTTCTGAGCCAATGGAAATCAACAGCTCTATTGTGGATTTTTACCACCATTTGTATAAGAAGATAGAAACATGGAGACCCTCACTAAATATTCTTAATGCACAGAGAATAACAGTGGAGGAGCAGAGCTAGTTATCTAGAGAATTCAGTGAGGATGAGGTGATAAAAGGGATAACATTGTGTGCTTGTGATAAAAAACACTTGGGCCTGATGGTTGAGCCATGGCCTTTTTTCAGGCATTCTGGGAAACTATAAAGGAGGATCTGATGCAAACCTTCCAAAACTTTCACTGCCACCAAAGTTTTGAGAAGAGTTTCAATGCCACCTTTATGGCTCTAATTCCAAAGAAAGTGGGGGTAAATGATCTAAGAGACTTCAGACCAATCAGTCTCATTACTGGGATTTATAAAATAATTGCCAATGGCAGAAAGGCTAAAGAAGGTGACAGACAAGCTAGTCAACAAAAATCAAATAGCTTTTATTAAAAGGAGACAAATAATGGATGCAACTCTAATTGCTAGTGAATGCATTGACACTAGGATTAGAGGAGATGTGCCAGGGGTAATGTGCAAACTGGATATTGAAAAAGTCTATGACCATCTTAATTGGGACTTCCTGATCAACACTCTTAGACAAATGGGTTTTGGCCCTACATGGCTCAAGTGGATTGAGTTTTGAATTAAAACCGCCAGGTTCTCCATTTTGGTAAATGGAGAACCCGCTGATTTTTTTTCCTACGGAAAGAGGACTTAGACAATGGGACCCTTTGTCCCCTTTCTTGTTTATCATTGCTATGGAAGGGTTGGACAGTCTGATGAGGAGAGCTTCTCTAAACAACTGGATTAGGGATTTCAGAATCAAAAGCAAGGCAAATGAGATAGTGGAAATAACTCATTTATTGTATGGTGATGACACAATAATTTTTCGTGAAGCAGAGCAAGCACAACTTTGTCACATCAAAATAATTCTAGTAATTATTGAGGCATGCCCTGGACTAAAGGTGAATTAGAAAAAAAAAATAGCATTTTTCCTATTAAAGAGGTCCAACAGATTCAATCTTTGGCTAATATATTGAAGTGCAAGATAGAGAGACTGCCTACAGTTTATCTAGGTTTGCCACTACTGGTGCTAAACATAAAGCAATTCGCACTTGGGATGGTATACTAGGAAAATCAGAGAAGAGACTGGCACATTGGAAATCCCAATATATATCCTTGGGGGAAGAGTCACTTTGATCAACTCTATTTTAGACTCTTTGCCAACATATGTGTTGTCATTTTTCCCATTCCCAGCAAGGTAGTCAAAGCTATAGACTTGTTGAGGAGAAATTTCCTTTGGCAAGGTAACAAGATTAAGGCCCCCAAGGCCTAGCTCAAGTGGCAAAAGGTGGAGGATTTGTGGCTTAGGTCGCAGGTTCAAGCCCCACACCATGCAAAGCGAAGCCCGGTATTTAAGTGGAGAAGGGTAGAGGGGCGGGCCCATCATCCACCGAGTTTAGAGGCTGTGATTGGTCCAAAGGGCGGGTCACAGACGGATTTCTCGGTTATCAAAAAAAAAAGGTAACAAGATTAAGAAGAGCTTCAACTTGGTTAAATGGATGGCAGTTCATTAGAGCAAGATATATGGGGGTTTGGGAGTAAGAAACCTAAAGCTACACAACAATAGCTTACTTACCAAATGGTTGTGGAGATACAACTTGGAAGATCAAGCTCTATAGAAAGAAGTCATTCAACACGAGTATGGTCAGGAAGGCCAATGATGTTCGGAAGAAGTGATGAAAACATATGGTGTGGGAGTATGGGGGACTACAAGAAACCTATGGCTGGCTTTCATTGACAATGTAAGGATAAAGGTTAGCAGAGAGAATAAGGCTTTGTTTAGGAAGGAAGACTGGATTGATCAAAGGTCCTTCGAAAATTTATTCATGGGTTGTTTTCTATTTGCCTGAATCCTAATAGCAAAATACAAGAGGTTTGGTCTCCACAAGGATGAATTTGCTTTTTAGGAGATTTAATAATGACTGGGATATAGAGTGGGTATCAGATATGCTAGCTTTGATTGGAGACTTTCTTGGCACAAATATGAAAACAGATGAATTGCTATGGAGGCATCATATTGATGGTCAATTCACTATGAATAGAATGTATAAAAGGGATCTAGCCACAATTGCAGGGAAGAAATCAGGGTCATGGAGTGCTATTTGGAAGAGTGTAGCCCCTACTAAGGTGAAGTGCTTCACTTGGTTGGTAACCAGGAGAGCTTGCCTGACACATGATAAATTTCAAAAGAGGGGAAGAATTATTGCATCAAGATGTTATCTTTGTAAAGAGGCTCTAGAAACCAACAATCACATGTTCCTCCATTGCAAAGTGACAATACAAGTATGGGCTCTATTCACCAATTTAGGCTAACCAATTTAGCTAGCCTAAATTGGATTATGCCAGAACATACAGTAGACCTATTAAGTTGTTGGGCCAGAAGGGGAGGTAGTAAGAGCCAAAGAGGTGGTGGAGAACAGTACCAGCTTGTATTTGGTGGATCATATGGAAGGAGAGAAATCAGAGAATTTTTTGTAGGGTTAAAGAATGCGTTATAGAGAAGATTAAGTGGAAAGTAATTACCACTTTAGGTTTTTCGTGTAAAGCAATAAACATAGAAGAAGAAATTCAACTAGTGGATTTCATAGGAGCTATGTAAGTATTCTTGTTTTCTTTTTTTTGTTGTTTCTATGTAACTAACACTTTTGGAAGTGGCCAGCATAGCCCTTATGCTGAGGAATACAAAATTACCAGTTTCAAAAAAAAAAAAAAAAAATCTGGATGAGTGCATCATTGTATTGACAGTTCTAGGAGTTCACTGGGTCTAAGATGGTCCCAACTCTCTGGAGTATCTAAAGGACTCTACAGCCAGTTTTCACTAATTGTACGATTAGTAGTAATAACTAAAAGAGAGAAATATTTCAGTGCACATCTATTTCAAAAAAAAAAAGAAATATTTCAGTGCACATGCTCTTAAAAGTTAAAACCAAAGTATATACTTCTTCACTAAGTCTCATCACAAATTTGGAGGAAAGTATAGTTGGTGCATCACCTGACCCACCCAGAAGAATGATCCAATGTCCTTTAGTCTGTACCTAAGTTTTGGGATTTTGATAGCTTTGATAAGATTTTTATGTTAAGAGTTATCTTTTGGATCACTCTGACAAAGTTACAACAGCTAAATAATGACTTGAATTAGCTTCCGACTATGAGACTAGACAGTGGGGATGAAAGGTTGTGAAGAAGAATCAATGCCCAATGGTACTATGACCATCAATTGGCTTTGCAAGCAATAGAAAGAAGAAAAAGAAACTCTCCTCATCACAATTAGGTCCAAGAATTCCTGTAGTTACACAAATCAATGGACCAACTTTAGCAGAAAAGGAAATAAGTACGCAAACACATAACCTATAGTCCATTTCTCCTGTCGTTTTTTGAGGGAGGATGGTTTTTAAAATTTCACCGACATAGTAGGGTGCATCAGGGCTGTAAATTACCAGCCAACAATATATATATCATTTATAGCAGAATTCTCATAGAATGAGTTCACAATAGTTTGTATCAGTTCCTCAGGCATGCAGCAGAATGAAGAATAGAACAAAAGGAGTTGATAAACAACAATACAGAATAGGTGGAACCATTTATGATTCTAACAAGGCTCTGGATAAACAATTTACAGCTGACATGGACGACTCCAAATTATTCACCTATTTAAGTAGACTGACTGACTACATGACCTAAGTAAAGACCTTGAAACTCTGAACACACCTAGATGGTCCTTGAGGCAGGGGTATTGCAGCCTGATTTTGCTGGCTGCTGGGAAGGGTTTGTGTTTGAGTTGGGGCACCCTGATGTTGAGGTTGTTGAACTTGTTGTTGATGCGGCTGGTGCGGTTGGCCAATGGGTGGCTCTGCTGCTGTAGATTTCACTGCTTGATTCATTACATTAGGTACTTGCGGAATTTGAGATTTGTCTGCCTGAGTTGAATAATTTGTATTCCGATTTTGAAAAAACCTGTTTGAGTAACCATAGGATGTCAAATTCTGAATTCTCTGAAGAACTTCTACCACTGGAGGTGGAGGTCCAGGCAGCTTTGCATGTCTATATCGGCAATCAGGACCATTCGGACAAAATCCTAATTTATACCTGTCATTATAGAAATTACATCAAAAAACAGGTGATAATGTGCTACAAGAAAAAGAAAAAACATGTATGGTCATCTTATTCTCTTTTCAATTACTTTTCTTTAGAGAAAGCAAATCAACACTCTTGATCATTTTTATGACAGGGGTGTACGGGCCAGCTCACGAAAACCTCAACTTTTCCACAGGGTACATACTACCTCCCACCAGGTATCATGCGACTCTAAACAGTCATTATCATTAAAATCAAAAGCACCTACACCGTAATTAATGATGATACTGACGTAGAATGACCAATGCCCAACAAAAGCAAATCAGCATAACTAAATATCAGGTGAGGATCGTGAAAAAAAACATTAAACATCCATTTTTTTACTATGATCTTGTGCTTTTCTTCCGCTCAATTCTCAGTAAGTAACAGACTCATGCAGCTTATAACTAAAAAGTTCAAACGAAACAGGTATACGTAAAAATACATGTCAAGAAATATCAAACAGATAAAGTAGATTCAATTCATTGCACACCAAGCAACTCAAAATGCATCAAATCTACGAACCTAATACTTACGAACCTAAAAGCTAGTAACCTTGGTTTAGATGTAACCAAATTCAAGCAGAGGTGCTAACTGCTGAGACCAAACACATAAGTCCCAAATTATCTCATCAGAGTATCTAAGTAAGAGTTTGAATCCAACCTAAATATCTGTGGTTTCCCTACTAGCATGTTGGCAATGCAAGTATGTAAATATACGCCTTACCTTCCCCCTTCCCCTTCCCCTTCCCCTTCCCCTTCCCTCTACCCCTCCTCTGATCCACCGATTCACCACTGAACAGCTTTGGGTTTCTTTTTCTACCGACAGATAAGGACTTGAAAGAGAGCTTCCTGGACAGCTAACCACTTCTTGCCAACAAAGGAGGGCGAGCCGTCACTTACATTACACTCCCCCTCAACACAGACACAAACACACAAGGAAAACAGCATGAATTAAAACCATTGCAAAGAAGAAAAACAAGAAATCAGATCACGGAGAGAATCTCACATGTTACATTCTTTAATATCCTCATTGGTATGCTTATAAACACAATCTTGTTCACGACACTCTCCATAGAGTCTAAAGAACCTGCAAACGGGCATCCGGGACTTATCATACTGGTGAAGGAAACCACAAGCATCACCCTTCATACACAACGACCGTAGCCAATGCCTGCAAACAGTCTGCCTGAAACTTCTACGATTACCAACAAATGAACCATCCCCTCCTTTCCCCATACTGCCGCCTGGAGGAACTAAGGCAACAGAAGCATTTGGGGCGGGACCGGTGGTGATGTGGCCTGCAGATTGTATTACTGGTACCGATGCAGTTGGGTGTGTTGGCCCTGTATCTAAGCCACCTTCAAAATCAAAGTTTAATCCTCCTTCTCCATCATCCATTTTGAGTAGATTCTTCTCTGTTTGTCAATCAATCTTGATTTCTGGTTGAATTTGGGGTTTATGAAGCCACCAGGGTTTTTCAAGTTTAATCCAGGGCTTTTTGGTTGTTTGGCAGAAAGGGGAAATTTTTTAGGAAGGTACAATTATGCATTTGTAATATAAGTTGTGTGAGACTTATTATTTCATAAATTAGTGCATCAAGGAGTTCTAAGAAGAAATAATAGAAGTATTTTAATTCTGAATCTCAAAACTCATGTAGGAACATGACTCTTATAAAAAGCCGAGAGAAGTGTAAATTTGGCCAGAGTTTAGGTTCAGTAAGTCAATAAAGGATATTTTTAAGGTTATCAATAATTTGAAGATAAAATTAATAATTCGCACAAAATTTCAAGGATGTTTTCAATACTTCTCTTAATAAGTAATTGAGAAGAAAAAAAACAATTATTTAGTGTGTTACTTTATTGTTTTCAAATTATTTAATACTTCCAAAAAATTTAATTTTGACTTTACACAATTTGATTGAAGAAAAATGTTTTTGAAGTATTATTTCCTTTGTAACTCTTGGTATATGGTTATTCCGCGAGTGTTTTTGTCTTTGTAGAAATTTGAGTCTTAAGACCTCATGGACCATGATTGCTGAATTTTGAATCTATTATCTCACGGTTCTAACTCATTTCATTAATCTTTAAGCGTTAAATGTCATTAAAATTATTGATCGTCATAAAAAGAGAAGTGGTGCAGTAACAATAACTAGTAATTTACTCTTGAGTAGCTTTATCGAAAGAAATAATTATTTATCAATAAAATCAATTCAAGTATTTAAAGTATTTTTCAATAAGGAAAATGACTTTCCTTACTTGTGTATCAAAGTCATTTTCTTATAACCACCTTGACTTTAGTTTTATATAATATTTTCTCCAACTAATAATCAAATATTCCTTTAGGATTCAAAACTTCATTCAAAAGAAAACACCAACATATAAGTTTAAACATAACCTCAAGCTCAGATGGAGATGAACTTGAGAACCTGGCCTTATTACATGGCAAAGAGTATTGGTAAGTAATTTTGTCACTTTCTATACTCAGTACATTAAACACTTGAGTCAAACTGAAGTGGTATTTTCTTTCTTTTTTTAAATAATGAGCTCAACCTCCCCCCAAGTGAAGATAGATACTTTCCTGTTCTAGTAAAGATAAGTTAGTTACAATCTAATATTTGGACCATTGCGTCAAATGATTATACATATAATAAATAGTGATTAGGGGCGAATCACATAAATGAATGGGCGTTCTGTCATCCAGTTCTTCATGGTCACCAATCAATACCCAAATCTCTTGAGGTGAAGAGTTTGTCGATGTACGAAATGACAGTCTCACACGAGGCGACATAATTTTGCATCTGCGTTCTTGCGGAGTCTTCTGAAATTAAGAGAGAGAAACAACAAACTCATCAGGAAAAAGAATAAAAAAATCACTGGAACAGGTGGGCGGACCTAGTATCCCAGATCTTAGCACATAGGCTACAAGGCATTAGATATGATCTGAGCCTCAGACAAGGATGGGTCATGAACTATGAAAATGCCTCAGGCATTGGATATTCTGGGCAATAAAAAGGCAACTATCATCTAGGCTGACATAGAATGAGGTGAACAACTATTAAGAAGAGCTTGTCAGCAGCATACAAATAAATCACAATTAAACACAATTTATTCCCTCGACAAAAGAAAGTGCAAAATCAGTTCTGACCACCACCCCCCACCCACCCACCCAACAATTTGGAAGCTAAAACCAAATAAGGAAGTAACGAAACAAGCAGGATATAAAATTTCAGAGTTGTGTCATGAAGTCCTTCCCAAGTGTGTGATAAGAGAGGCAAACTAAAAAAACTGATATTGTGTTTCGTGTCATAGTATATAGGAGGAAGCTCCTACAATCAGGATTACAATGTCCTAGAATTTCAGTCCATAATTCATTTTTAGCCCAAAACATATGTGTCATTAAGAATTTAAACAAATTACTCAACAGATTGGATAAGGCCAAACCAAGTTCACTTCAGAAAGAAAAAATAATGTATCAGAACGATGCATTAGACTCAAAAAGTTACTAGGTGAGTAGTTAAGTTAGTTGAGTCAGAGGTATAGGAAAGAAGCTGAACTGCACACTCACCATCTTCATTAAGCTTGATCATCAGCTGTTGCCGGGTGGGAAGGGCATACATTCCTGCAGACACAGCTTTCCTGATGGCCCATCCATGGTATGGAGCAAACACTTGTGTATATGCTTTTGATGCTGGATCCTTCAAGGAATTCCCCCTGCCAAAGACAGCAGCCAAATTTGAACATCAAATATGGATATTAAAACTAAAAACAAACATATTCGCTAGAAGAGGTCTGATAAGACTAGTTAGTAACTGATAACAAACACTTGATCCAAAAAAAAGTAACTGATAACATACAAATACTACAAATCTCATAGTACTACAACAACATTTCACGATATTTTCCTACTTCTGCACACCTAAAAAGAATTAACAAACAAGCGAAGTGTTTGAGTCATATCCATCTATTGCCAATTCAGCCACCAGAAGGACAGGTTCATGTGAATATCACCACTGTGTCAAACAACAATTGACTTGCAGATTATAATAGAACTCCATAAGATTATGCAACTTCCACGCACCTTAAAATCAACGAGCGGGATAAAATTTAAAATTTAGTATCTGCAATTATATAAACATCAACCTATGATAACGATTCCCCAACCACATGGTAGATTCATGTGAAGATCCATCACCTTAAGCAAAAACAACTATCACTTCTCACACAAAGAAAGGTGAGACACGCATGAACTGCTCTGGCACCGTCCTTCATAGACCATAAAATGCAAATAGGGTTATTTAGGGGAGTAGTCATGTTTCAAAGTGCTAGCATGAATTTCACTCCTACTCTACTCATTCCTCTCTTCAGAGAAGAAAAATACATATTATTGCTTCTTTGGCAGGAAAACTAGGTAGTGATAAGTTCCTCTGGTCTACTATTTCCACCGTGATCTTCAAAGGCCCTCATGCTTCTAGAACCATTACATCAACAAGCTAGCAAACTGGTCAAACAACCAATTTTCCATGTACACCGTAGCACCAAAGTAGATGACCCCTCGCCCTCTGGCACCCAGATGTATACAAGCTGTCAAATGTAATATACCTTACAGCTTCCACAATCCAATCAAATGTTCCCTTGTTTTCTTCTTTGATGAAGAAATGTTCCCTTGTTTTCTATTAAGACCTCTATTAATAACTAAAACAACTTTACCCATTATGTTCATTGAACATAACATTATATGACCAAACAATTTCGAGTAGCGAAACATATCATACTTTAAGCATTAGCATTATTTGGAGAATTAAGATATTTTGTACAGCATGGAATACAGAATCTGTCACATTTTGGTCTTGGACACCCTAAAAAATCATATAAGGAAATGCACATGAACATGAATTGGAGCATGCCTAAACTCTTGTGGAACACATAACCAAATGTGTCGACTCTCCAATTTCCGTCCTCAATATGTAATAGAGGTACCACTCATCTGTACATAAAGAAGGCACTTGATTTTGTATTTTGTATGTTGTAATACCCAAACTTTTCTTTTCAACTCAATATCTTAGGGGCCAAACATATAATGTTTTCTCATAGAAAGTGTCAACCACTTGCTACTGCACTACCCAGCTGCCTCAGACCTCTGGAATATGTTTTGTTGTTTTTTTGGTCTTTCCTGGGTAATGCCTTTCTCTATTAGGGATGCTCTTGAAAGTTGGAGTTCACAGGAAGTTGACAAAGCCATCAAGAGTATGTCGTTGATGATCTCTGGTGCTATCTTTTGGTGTTTATGGACAGAGAGGAACACAAGATGTTTTGATGGAATTTCAACTTCTAGAAATCTATTGCGAGGCAGATGTCTAGTTAGCCTTTTAGTTGGTCCAAATTGACCCTTGTAAATAATTTAGAACTCTTCTTGGATTTTGTTAGCTCTATAGTTTAGAAAGAGGCTACACATCCTTTTCTTGTGAGGTTAACTGATCTATCCTTGTAAATCTTGCATCTTCTTGATGCCTTTAAATGAATCTACTTACTTCATCAAAAAAAAAAATGCTTTCCCGTGTAGACACATATAGGACAAAATATCTTCTGATTTCACTCTTTCCAACTCATCATCCAATGGGCCAAAGCTTACTTTTATGTAGTTGTAGAAAAGAAAGCCAACGTCCAGGAAGCCATACAGTAACAGCCCAGTAACACATATACTCATTGCTAAACCCAAAAAGGCATTGCACATGTTGGTTTCAAGTCTTACTCTTGTAGTTCAGGACCTTCCGCTTTCCTTTCTAATGTGGGATTCTAAGACTACCTTTGGGTTAACTCCGATAGCTCGCCAGCGAGAAGTTTGTCAAACCCTTTGTTCCTCCCTCTTTACCCAACAACTCTGTCAAGGAATATGTTAGTGATGTTGGAAAACCCCATTGTTATGGCATATCTTTTTCTTTGTTACTAATAATAATATTATTGTCCTTTTTTTATAGTTTAGGCTACGGAGAAAAAGAAATAATCTTATATATGACACCACAATCTCTTGTTCTTTTGCTTTTTTGTACTCCTGGTTTCAAAGCTTATGTTTATAGGTCTATACTACTTGGGAAATAAATGAAACAACCAAAAATGTTAATTCTTTTTTGAATTAGAGAACATTGGAAGTTCTGGAGTTTCTCACAATGAAATATTATTTCCAATCTACTCATTTTTGGGTCCTTCTTTCTTTTCATGACATAAACATCAAAAGTTATAGCTCCTTATCAACAAGAGAAAAAAGAACATCAAAAGTTATAGCTTTTTCTTCACTCTGTTGCAACAGATCTGAGACTAGAGCTTTCATGCTATTAGTACTCTTTGATGAAATGCTGGTTAGCTTAGACTTCCATAAGTCTGTAAGCCTGAAGTAGAGGATAAAGCTTACAACATCAAGCAGTGATGTCGACAAAAAGATAGAAACACTGAAGTTTGAGGAACTTGCAACTGAATGATCAAATCCATTACATGAGTGTTAGGGTCAGTGTTAGTGAAACCAATAGCTTAAAGCAATGAAGCAATGCAAGAGGGACTATCGAGCTTCACACAAATGTGCTTCAAACAATGATGTGCAACACGATCCTAAGGAGGAGCAGTTGATTATGTGAATCTCTCTTTTGAAGAGTTTGATCTTTTTTTTTTGATAACCGAGAAATTCGTCTGTGCCCCGCCCTTTGGACCAATTACAGCATTCTAAACTCGGTGGATAATGGGCCCGCCCCTCTACCCTTCTCCAATTAAATATCGGGCTTCGCTTTGCATGGTGTGGGGCTTGAACCTGCGACCTAAGCCACAAATCCTCCATCTTTTGCCACTTGAGCTAGGCCTTGGGGGCATTGAAGAGTTTGATCTATATTAGCATTATTGTAAATTGGATGCAAAAATTAGCTATTTTAATCGTATGTGATTATTTAAGACTAAACTCATACATGTTTATCTCACTTTATCATTTTAAACTTACTATAACTTGTACGCTTCACTTCAAAGAAACGTATGGTTCACTTCTCGCTTTTCGCCGCTTTTCACCTCAAGCTCCATGGAGTTTTTTTACTTTTTCGCTTTTAAATACTGGTAAAGATAAAGTCGTGCATCTAAGTGATCTCAGAGTTCTACATTTCAAAATAGTAAAGCAGAAATGTTAATAATAGAGGGAACAGATAAAAAGCATACTCTGCGGCGGCTATAATCTCCTCGAACAAAACCTTAACCATATCCAGCCCACGCTTAACTCTTAACAAGTTCCTTGTATGACTACCTGCCTTCCTCACACAGTTTGCTTGAATATCTTGATCCATCATAGTGTGCAACGTTGTAATAGACTTTGATGCCTCTGCTAGATCACCCACCTGCGGTATTATCAATTGTCTAGTTACTCAATCAACCATATTTTTAATTAAAAGTTGAATATACCTAAACACATATAGTCCTATGCAATATATGCTACCAAAGGCATGCATGATCAAAGGAAAACCTACTATCAGTGGAACCCAAAGGGCCAAGATTTTTTCTGTAAGCTAAATCCACAGTAAGAAAAAACATTGCAAGTAGAGGATCAATACACTACTGTATGAATACCCAAAATATTGCCTAGATTCCCCACAAAAGGCATATGAGGCAAGTGGTCAAATTAATAAATTTATATGATCACTACAATTCATTAGTCCTTGCGATAATATCTGCCTCACTACACTTCAAATAATCAATTTGATCAAATTGTCATTGAACTCGCACATAATTTGATTCGAAAAAAAACAAATATAAACATTGAAAAACAACACAAAATGTACATTAAAAGTTCTCTACTTTAATCTTCGAAAAGTAGAAAATAGTAGTAGTAATATTTACCAGCTTCCATACAATTCATGCATAATCAATGTGATCACAACTCAAAATTCATTTATTAGAACCAAATAAAATCCTCAATCAAAAAGCGAATTGGATTGTGAATCGGGGATGATAACCTTAGCAACGTAATCTAGCTCGGCAAACTTGAAGGCGATACCGAGGCAACGGAATAGAGGAGAGACCAAAGTGCAAGCGTGAGAGAAAGGAGCTACTTCCATCTTAGCAGCTTCATCTAGGGTTTGAGAATTCAAAGTGTTGGCTAGGTCTTTGAAGGCTTCCGCCATTTTCCTAAGAGGCTTTTCCTCAGCTGCGTGATTCGCCATTGAATCAGCACCGTGATGTCGCCGGAGTTTTTTTTCGTGGTAATGCCGGTCCGGTCCCAAGATATATTGCGTGAACAAATCTAATTCCGGGCCTTAAAAAGTTTCTTTGGAATCCCCCTCTCTTTCACATGCACTCAATGATTTTGTTTTTTTGTATAACTGAAAATATATTTTTTTTCGTTTTTTTAATGCAGTTTATCAAAGTTATATATATTTTTTAAATGAAAATGTATTTTTTTTAAAATAAAAAATCTTCACCTCTGGAGTAATTTTATGATTTGGTGCTTAAATTTGAAATAAATATTTGTTTATGAATTTCAATTTTAAATTGTTTGGAAAGTAAAATTTTAAATTCTAAGTTGTGATTTTATTATTTAAAAAATATAAAATCTTGATTTATAAGTTTATATTTTATAAAAAAAAATATTATTCCTATTTAATTTTTGTGAAAATAGACGCATGTTCTGGCGTGACAAGATTGTGCATACTATGTAGAATGATTATATTAAGAAATATCTAAACACTATCAAACTATGACATGTAATTGAGTTGAAATCGAAGAAACACTGGTCATTTTTTACTCCGGCTTAGGGAACTCCTTGGAGTTACAATTTCGGTGTGACTTGGACTATTATTGCCTTAAGGCAATCAAGATTGCTCTGTATTTGAATAGCTTGGAGGACCTCTTTTTGTAAAGAAAATTACTTTATAGATGTAGATTCATCATAATGACCCTCAAACAGATTACCAGTCAACCTCAAGTCCGATATTGATTGACCTCAATAAGCTTTGAGTCTAACGTTCGATTCTAGATACCTGCTATTAAATAATCTTTTCAAAAAGGAAACTAATGTGTAGTCATTTCACACTTGGGAATGGGATTAATTTTTTTGCCCATAAAAAACCCTATCAAGAAAAGAAAAGTATAACTTACATAAATATTATAGTGTAAAGAGTATATTACATCTTATTTCTATTCTTTTTTTAATTACAATAATCCCTTAAAATTTACATCTTCTGAATACATAAGTCACCATCCAGATACATTAATTCTAATACAAGAAAAATCTTTCTGTTGCGCCAAAAAGGGAATAAAAATTGAAAATTAATTAAATCCCATAAATTACGTTTACGTTTCTTCTTACTCTCAATCATACAGAGGCAAATCCTAACAGAACGAAGAAATTCAAAATTTCAAATTGCTCCCCCAGTTCAACGAAAAAACCTTTCAGATTTGATTCAAAAACTTTTGTCGAAATTTTGGGTAAGCGAGGTGAGTTATGAAGGATACAAAAGTGATGGAATTGTTGTTGGACAAACGATCTCATTTTGAATCTTTAAGTTCATCGAAGATCCTTTTAATTTTGATTCAAGATTATCAAAAAAATTGAGATTCAAGATTCTTTCTTCTTCCAGTTCATCGAAGATCCTTTCAATTTTGATTCAAAATTGTTGAAAATTTTGAGATTCAAAATTCTTCTCCTAGTTTATTGAAGATCCTTTCAATTTTGATTCAAACTTGTCGAAAATTTTGAGAAGATACATCATGAATATCTTTGCTACTTAGCATTTTACTATTTATGTATCTTGTTTAAATTGATAACTATTGTATTTATACTGGATACATTAAATAAATAATTGTTGTTCATAAGATGTTAGATTTGAGATCGATACATTACCGTGTGGTGGTTGTTATGTAATTGATACGTTTAGTATAAATTTGAATTTATGTATCATATCTAAAAAAATTAGTGCATGATACATTACTATTTATGTATCTCATTTAAATTGATAAGTATTGTATTTATACTAGATACATTAAATAAGTAATTGTTGCCCATAAGATGTTAGATTTGAGATCGATACATTACCGTGTGGTAGTTGCTATGTAATTGATACATTTAGTATAAATTCAAATTTACGTATCATATCTAAAAATTAGTGCATGATACATTACTATTTATGTATCTCATTTAAATTGATAAATATTGTATTGTTACGGGATACATTAAACATGTAATTGTTTCCCATAAGTTGTTTGGTTTGAGATCGATACATGTAGTATAAATTAGTATTTATGTATCATGCCCATATAATTTGACGTAGCTATGTATCATATACAAAAAAAATTATGAATATGATAATCAATAATTTAGTTCTAAATAGTCATGCACATACATAACAAACATATGATACATAGTCAATAAATTGAGCCTGTTATTCGTGTTTTCTTGTAAAAAAAAAAAAATAGAAAAAAAAACAAACAAAATGGGTTTCAGGCAAAAGAACGTCACTTGAGGAAAAAGAGGTGGAGAGCTCACTAAACTAATACTTTCCTAATAGGGATAGACATAAGCCGATTTTAGGAACTTAAATGTTATTTTGGGCCTTGGGCCATTGTTTACTTTGAGAACTTTGTTTAATTAATAATAGGTCTCTGGACCAAAAATTGCATTAAAAAAATAAAATAAAAAATGAAGAATTATCTCTTGATTAACTTTAAATCATTAATTGGAGAGAGAAAATATTTAAAATTCAAAATAAATGAGTGAAAAAGGTAACTGGTGATATAGTGGAGTGATTATAGGCATGAAAAAGGGGAGAAAATAGTGGAGTTGGAAGATTGAAAGTTATGTATATGGAACGGAGAGAATTTGAGGAAAAAAAAGTTTTTTATAATTTTTTAAAATGGTAGAGAATAATAGAAAATAAGGTAAAAAGGGATGTGTAGTTAGGTAATTTTTCCAAAAAAGAAAATGCATCAAAAACTCTCTCTAAAAAAACTTCAATGGAGAAAGGCTTTCGACATTCTCCTCTCTCTTATTCCCTTTTACTTTCAGCAATTTACATTTTTATTCTATCCAAATTTTGTTGGTTTATCACAAAAAGAATATGAACATGATCAATCGTAATCCACTTACTTTTAATCCCTTTTTACAAATTGTACTACTAATCAAAATGTCAATTTTTTCAATAAATAACGTTATTGTTGATTTACTGGATCAGTGGATTTATATAAAATTGTGTGTATTTTAAAAGTTTGTGATAACATGTAATCGTAAAAATTTGTTAATAGAAAAAAATAGAGATATGTGATTTATTAATACAGTGTATAAGAATATCTTGATACACATGCTTATAAATCATGATTTGTTCATTTTGTAAGAGTAAGAACGTATGAAAGTTTTAATAGTTTTCACTAAAAAAAAATTCATGTTTATAAAAAAGATATAACTTAATTTTAAAAAAATACATGTTCAAATAAAATTTCAACTTCAAAACAATCTCATTTCGATATGATTTAAAATCATGCCCAAAATCAACCAAAGTTGATCACTCTTTTTTTGGAGTGAACAAATAATTAAGAAATATTATAACTATTTTAAGTAAAAATAATATTTAGATAAAAATACTCATAGTTAAAATACGAAACAATTTTAAAATAGGACCATGAAGTTTGAAGCTTAAATTCCTAAAAATTAAAATGCAATTAAAAATTCAATTTTTTATGAAATTTGAAATAGGTATTATGAGTGAAATAGTATAAAAAATATATATTAATGCTACCTCGCCAGAAATTATATAAGCATCAAATAAATATGATTAGTGAAATAATATTAAAAAGAACAAATTTATGCTATAACATGCCTCCTGCCGCTTGCCTAGGATTTGCTTCTTTTATTTCAACAAAAGTTTTGATAGTTTTCACTTTAAAAGAAGCAAAGTTTTGATATGCTACATGACGATACATCCATATTATGTTTGGGACTGGGCCGTATCGTCATGTAGTATCATCTATTTCACAATAAGCTCAATCAAATTCGGAAAGAAGAACGTCGAAAGTGAAACACTTGTTATTAAATCTATTATTTTTAATAGTATCTCTATATTTATCAGTCTTGTTAAGTTGATCTTATACTAACAAATTTTATAAAATGTATTGGACTGAAGAAGGAGCTGAATTTTTTTGTCATCACGATATGATTTAGTCTTGTGGTCATCATCTCTTTTAAAAAAAATAAAAAATATCTCATCCTATAAGGAATGAATCCTCTTCAAATCCCATAACACTTTTTTCGACTTCAACTTTATGAGTACAACTTTTTTCAAGTAACAAAATTCTATTGTATAAAAGTAAAGTGTAGGACATTTTCAAATCGAGATACTGAAGTTCGAAATATTATCTAAAAATTTAAATGTGCATCAGTCCAAAAAAAACATATTTTCTAACTCAAGGAAGAATTTATGAATATTCATACTTTGTTATTTGTTAAAATAAAATTCGTGTTTTATTTATTGGAAGTATTTTTCTATAACTAAAATTGGTGTAATTACTTGGATATTAATTACCAGTCTAGTGGGTGCTCCCTTAACTACCGCATCGGCAACAAAATTCTTTGAACTTTAGTATATAAATTATAAGCAAACGAATATATATATATATATAAAACATTTTTCGTATTTTATTAGTTAGAAGTAGTTTTCCCTAAATTTTATTTCCTCATTAACAAATCTCTCCAATCCATATTAAATGAATTATTTGAGATTTTTTTGCCAGTTCAAAATAAGTGAAATATTTAAAGTTCAAGAAAAAAATTTATATTTCTTACCTTCCCATTCATTCTCAATAATTAGGCAAGACCAATATCTAACCCACAATAATAATTTAAATATCCCCAATAATTAAACACAATTTACACCAAGTAAGTACAAAATTCTAACAATAAATTATCATGTGGACTCTACCAAGAATTATTAACGGATGAAATTTAGGTGAGAATATTCATCAATGAAATTATGAATATGGGACATGAAGCTCACCTGTCGAATAGACCAAACAAAAATATGCATTACTACTTTGTCTCATTGTAAGAAAAAATAAATTATAATGAGTTGTGTATTATTTTTTCTTTTTAAATTATCTATCGTAATTTATAAAAATAGTTATTTTGAATCATTTGTTTTTATTTTATTTCTTATCTTTAATAGTAATTATTTTAAATGACTATAAAAATTTCACTAAAATAAATATTTAACGAAGAAAAATTATATCTTAAAACATAAATGGAAGAAAAATTGTAAAAAAAAAATCATAATTTATATTTTCTTATGAAGTGTATTATAAAATTGTCTTAATTTCTCGTAGTCTGAGTGTACTTGAAAACAAATTATCTCTTAACTATTTTATGTCTTATATCTTCAGCTAAGTGCGTCTTAGTCTTTTGAATCGTCTTTTGTTTATACTTAATTTTCTTATTGCATAATTCAGATAGATAAAAATGATAATGTTGTTATTAAAACACTATAATAATCCTCTTTTATGTGAGATGAGCGAATTGTGAAATAGGAGATCTTGTCGGGATGAAACCTACCCTTTTGAAGTGAAGAATTGTCCTCTAATAATCGAGTGTTTTATTTTGATTTTGAGTCGAGAGTAATTTAAGACAATGGACAAAATGTCTTTGCCAAAAGGACCAAAATAAAGGCTGTGTTTAATGCTTACCAGCCTTCGAATAAAAATTATCATATTCTTTTGGGGGGGAAAAATAAATTATTCTTATTCTTGTTGTACTTAAGACACCTTAAAATTATTTATTTAAATAAAAGGAAATTTGGACATTATGAGTAGTACTATCACATTAGAAATTTGGTTCCGTATGATAAGTTGGTCAAATAAATAGCATAAAAAAATATAGATAAAAAAATTAGCACCTGTGGATCTATATTCATGTTTCATACTACAAAATTTATACCTCATAAATGAAAAAATATATCATTAAAATAGCTTTAAATTTTAGAAATTCCTCTTTCTCATGAAAAAATAAGGGACCATTTGTCCATAAATTTTGTGTCGGAAAATTAAAATAATATTTGAAAAATATTTCAATAATGTTTGTTCATCATATTGGTTCATTAATTCACGTCAAATATCTTCTTTTTTTTTAAAAAAAAAAAACTAATTTCAAATATTAATCATTTTTTTCAAACTTATGCCTCTTGTTATTTCCTATTCACCATTTTTTTTATTGATTTTTTTTTCTTATTTTGATATTTATACGTGGGGCATGACCCGTGCCACTATTTATAGAGTGAATTGGAATAATGCAAAATTCAATGAATTTATAAATACTGTTTTGTTTAGTTTTATTTGTTCATGTTGTATTAAAAATAAAAATAATTATGAGTGATATAGTGAATCTATCATTTTGTTTATTTCTTCTTTAAGAGGTGTGCCAAGCGTAAGGAAGCTTCAGACAGACTCTTGCAAAAATATATAATAACATTACGTACAATATTAGATCTTTGTGGTTCAACATCTCTTTGCATTTTGCACACATAATTTTAGTGTTTTCAATTGCTGTTAAATCAAATATAAGCAAGTAAATGTGAACGAACAATAAACAAGTCATAATAGTGTTATATAGTAGATCCTCTTTACCCAATTTTAAACTCACTCACTAAGGCGTAAAATTTGAAAAATAGTATTTTGATTTTTGTCCGCCTTACTGATTGAGACACAAAATGTTCATGACTTAAAAGTCAATAATTATGATAATTGTAATTCAAAACTTTCAATGATGTTCATGACTTACGTCAAAAGTCAATAATGTCCATGATTTAAAAGTGAATTTGAGACAATTGTCATTCAATTTTTTTCAAAACAAATCAACTATTGCAAAGCAAAATTTGAAATGATAAAAAAGCTTGTACTAAATGGTTTATTATCAATGAAAAGTCATCTAGTTTATCAAATTTGAAACATGTCTCTGTTGATAAAATTAATTAAGAAGTTAATTAATGATAAAAGGTATGCACATCAACAAGGTGCCAAAATAATTTCTCATCTCGAGATCATTTATAAAATTGTTTGTGGACTTTTTTCTATTCCTTGCTTAAATGGTAGAAAGTCGTTTATCTCATTTATTGATGACTATTTAAGATACATAAATATCTATTTTCTGTTTAATAAATCAACCGCACTTGATGCTTTTAAAGTTTTTAAAATTGAAGTTTGGATCTCATATCAAAATTGTAAAATATGATAAGAATATATAAAAATATTATGTTAGGTACACATACAAGGGACAAGTTAAAGGTTTATTCACTGAATTTCTTGAAGTGAAAGCAAATGGTTCAATACTCCATATATCCAACAATCATTGTCCACTATTGACTTGACACAGGATTAAGAAACGGTAAATGATAAAGGTGATCTTACCTAATCATCCTTATTAGATATATGTCATTTAAACACTCAAAATAAAATAGTACTATTTGATAACAAGTGTAAAATAGACACAATATGATAAATTATTCATTAATTTTATAAATTAGACAAGTATTACTAGACATTTAGTGAACAAGTAACAATAGACGTAGAAAGTATATTGAATTAAAAACACCTAACAAAATAATACGATAGAATGAAGATTGATGTCAAGAGCAAGATGTCGGTTTTCAACATGTAATTCATATGAAGATTAATGTTGGTTTGTTAGCATTTTAATATTACTATATTAATTTGCTTTATTTTGGAGTTAGAAGAATGTTGATTGTTTCAGCAGTAAGTGGGCAGTTTCATTCCTACCTTTGCATACGTTTGTTGACTTTCATTTGCAGAGCGTGGGGAGTAATGGCTTTTGGCCGTTGGTGGCACTTAGTGCTGCTTTACTCCATTTGGAGTTACTATCTGTTATGTTACAATTTCAATTCTTGAAGTAGCTCTTAGCCGCTGGTGGCCTTTGCCATTACTTCCTTCATTATACCTTGTAACCTATGTAACTCCTAAGGCCATTTATTTTCACTATTTACCACTCCATTATCTTCCTATTTATTTCTAGGAAGACTTCTTCTAGTATAAATAGTGATGGTCTTCATTTGGTTTGTTACAGACAACACACAAGGAAAATACAGAGTGCATAAAGTTTGTCAAAAAGAGAGAGCTTATTTAGTTGAAGGGAGGTATTCTTTTTTTGGAGGTTTGGACTCAACTCTTGTCCAAAGTTGTTGAGTTATACTTTGTGAAGACTGTTGTATCCTAGAGGGGACAAGTCAAAGAGGACTACTGCTGGACCGATGAAAAACATTTGTTGCAGTGGGCTTGAATCTCCTTAAAGAGAGCGAGATATCCGCGCCTCGATCAGCATGAAGAGATTTTTGTTTCTTCATTTTATTTTTCAATTGTAATCTTGCAATTTTATTATTTTGTAATTTTTCTCTAACACTTAATAACTCATTGTAGTCTTGCTTTTTTCTCCAACACTTTGTCTAGAGACTATTATTTCCTCATTATACGTGAGTGCAAATTTTAATTTTCATGTATTATGATGTGATTTATTCAATTAATAAAGTTGATTCTGAATAACTTGTATTAGGTTCATTCATACAATTGTTGAACATTTTGTTAAACTATATTATACATCATAATACATAGAAAGAAGATTTTTGTCTAACAACATGATTGTCATGATTCACCTGATAATGTGTTATACTTAAAGTGATTGTTGCATAACAATTTTAATCGAGTGTATAAAGTATGTGGTCATATTATTAGTATGTTTATCGATAAAGAATTAACTATTTATAATACGTGGATCAAGTGAGAATGTAAGATTAACGTCTGAGATATTTAATGTGGACCCACACTAGTGATGAAATCAAGATTTTTACTAAAGGAAGGGTAGAGGGAGGGGGGCGGGGGGTGAATAAAAGAATTAAGCATACAAAAAGTCAAAGGGGATTCAACGGTTACTATATATATATGTGTGTGTGAGGGGAGGGGGTATTTTTTAATTATGCATATTCCGAAGTTCTCCCGATAGAAAGACACTTTTACTTATTAGTCCTTAGGACAATTATATTTTATGATAAAGTCCCTAGGGTTAAAGTTTTAGCCTATCTATAAATGTGTCTGCATGTGCATCAGTCCGGCACATACTATGGTAGACATAGACTAGAAAATTCTTAAGATCTTTCTTATCATTTTCTTGGTACAAGTTTGTGTAAGCCGAAGACGATTCTCCACAGCACTTGAACAATTGTAATTGAAGGTACATTTCTGTTTTTCTTCGTTGCTTTTGACTCTGCGTATGTGTTAGAAATCAACATAGGAATGATACAATTGTATTCTAAAATGATTTAACCATTTGAACTTGCTACAAAATATCAATGGAGAAAGATCTTTAATCTATTAAAGACATTAATGTGTATAAAACTTAAATGACATTTATTTCACACACAAAATTATGTAGGAAGGTAGGAATTATAAAAAATTATAACACATGTATAAGTAATTATGCATGATCTAGTGCATATATCTTGACGGATGTTTGTTTAATTGCTCTTAATTGCTATTTACCTTCTAATGCAAATTAGACACATGAAATTAAGTTAGTTTGATCTTTAGGACACAATTGAGGTTGCAACTATTAGGGAGAATAATTTTCTCTACCTTATTAATTGTCATTTCAAATTTAGTATTATTAGCACAAGGAGTATTTAATACAAGAATTATTGTACTCTATTATTTTATTTCACATCCAATGTAGAATAAGAATATGATTAGCTATACATAGATAAACTATTCAAATGATAAAATTGTCCTTTATTCAAAATCACTTTTCTTATGCATTTGGGCGTTTAGAAAGTTATAATTGAAACATGGATCATTCAATTTAAAATCATACACATATTTTTATGTATCATATATTCCAATTTTAGACGAATGTATTAGATTTCCAACAAAAAATGCAGGTATAATGAATAACACAATAGTTATTAATTTACATATTATAATATATGTATTATGTAATTCATATTTCATAAAATTTAATTTATGTATCGAAAATCAAGAGACTGAGATAATTTAGACATAAGTTGGAGGACAAACGAAAATAAATTTTGTGAATGTGATTAAACAAATTATTGTTCTTTAACTCAACAAGGACATGACTCTAGTCGAGAGAATATGAAGGTTGAGGATTAATGGATATTCAAAGTGTTTTCGGCTTAAGTATAAACTATGTTCTAGAAAATGGATAATGTAAAAATTTGAATGTTCCCCCGGTATTACATGCTCAGTCACCAGCGTGCAGACAACGGTTGCGGATTTCAGGAAGAAAACAATTCTCATTGATATATGAGTATAATGTATGTATTGTTATGTCTTTTTCCCGTCCCATATATTTCTCACCTGTCACCATTCTCATTGGCTCTCTCTCTCTCTCCTTATCAGCTTCAGTTACATTTACTCTCCCACTCTCTCTCCCACTTTACCTCGCTTTTTCCCACGCTTCGAAAACTCCCATATGGATTCTCTACTACTATAGTGCCTTTTCGTTTTCTTGCACCAAAAACCCTAAAGAAAAAGGACCAAAAATGGTCTAGGTAGTTGTTGAACTGCTTTTTTGCTATCTTCTTCACCAGATCTAGACTTTAACTAGGTGTGTATGAAAACCCAACTGTTTTCTTGGTTTTCTTTTTCTTGATCTTTACTGTGGTGTTGGTAAGTTGGAAGAAGTTTTTGATTTTTTGCTCTAATGAAGCTGCATTCTTGACTTTCTTGTATTTTGAGTGGTGATTTTTAGTGGGGTTGTTTTGGAGTATGAGAAAAGGTGCTATTTGGTTAAATGAAGCTGCATTATTGGCTTCTTTTTTTTGGGTTTTGTTTTGAATTTTAGCTGCAAAGAAGCTGCTGTTTGGTTCATTTTAGTGGTGGGGTTTTACTGAATTGTTATTGGAATTGGAAAAGAAGTGCTTGAATTTTAGGCAGAAAAGGTGCGTTCTTGCCTTTTTTTTTCTTTATTCTGAGTGATGATTTACAGCAGGGTTCTGAGGGAATGTGACAGAAAGTGCTTGAATTTCAGCTAAAGAACAGCACTTTTGTGTTAGATTTGAGATTTGAGACTTTTTGATACTATAATTTTCACTGTGCTTTCTTTGAATGTCGGTGCTGCTCTGGATAGTGCTTTGCCAGTACTTCTCTTTTCTAAAAAGATGATGTCTGCTATGCTAATTTAGCTTGCTTTGTTTGTTTTTTAATTGGACAGATAATTGTTCTTGAAGAACTGGTTGCAAATGGATGACTCAGTTTTAAAATCCAATGAAGACTCAGTGGAAGAGAACCAAAGTCCAGAGATAATAGAGAAGCCATCTCCGCTGCAGGATTTTGTCGAACATCCACAAAGTTCAGAGTCACTAAAGCAATCATCAGCAGAGAGTGTGAAAAAATCAAGGACAGTGAGACCAAGTTTTAAAACTCAAAATGGGGCAACAAATGCTGGGACTGTGAAGAGGCGAACTGGAATAACAGATGGCACTGATTTTACTCCCAGAGGTGTCAAGTCATCTCTGACAAAATCGACTGTTAGTAGCACTTCACGAATTTCAGGAACAACTCCAGTCACAAGAAGGAGTAGCACTGGCGGTTTGCCTGACAAGCAGCCAATAACAGTAACTAAACGAGCTAGTGGTAGTGTTGCTTCAGGTACAGCTAAAAAGACCAACTCTTTGGCAACAGATCCTATGCGGCGATCGCTTCCTGAAATGCAGAAAAGCACATTGCCATCAACCAGTACCAGAACTACTACTCGATCAAGTATTTCAGAGATCAGAAGATCAGTTCCCGTTTCACCCCTTGCAAAGACTCCAAGAGTATCAGTTAGTTCTGATGCAAGCAAACAAGATTCTGTTAAGAGGACCTCAGCTAAATTATCATCGCCATCACTATCCTCTGCAAGGAGGAGTGCGTCTACATCGTTGGAGAGTGCTGCTAGTAGTGTCTCAACTAGAAAGTTCTCCACGAAGTTGTCTTCTCCAGCTGCTCAGTCACCCTCTGTTTCCACTGGATCGAAGGCTGGTTCATTGTCAAAATCGTTGGACAGAAGTAGTAATTCATCAAGCAGGAAGAAAGGGGGGACTCCTGAAGGTCGAGATTCACGTCTTATCATGCTTCCTCAAGTGGAAATCAAAGCTGGTGATGATGTGGTAATAACTTATGTCTCATTTCTTCATGTTGCAAAAATTAATTTTAGCTGGTGTTAAATTGAAGATGAGTGAAAACAATAGTTCATTTTACCTCTCCTGAAGGTGGATAAATTACCTTCTCATATAAGCTGCTGCACTAGTATCTTTTTCTTCTAAGGGTGTTCTTTAAGAACAAACCTCATAGGTTTAAAGCAAAACATTTAGGTAAGGATTATGACAAGCATGAAACAATATTATTGAAGGTGCTTAAATTGAGAGCAACTCAGTTCTCAGGCACCAAATTGATGGTTTTGATGCTGACGGTGAGGCATACATCTGTATTCCGTTTTTAGAACCTTGGGCTGTGGGTGGACCTTATTAAAAAAAGATCCTTGTGCAGTGGCTTCTCATGCATTTACTAATCGTCATATCACTTGCTTTATCTAAAGAATTCCAAACCTCCATCTCTATTTAGCTATTACAAAAATTTTGGCTCACAAATTCCACTTATCTATATTGATTGTCTCTTCTACCTATCAAGATAGATAGAACATGATTTTTGATGCTAAATATGCTTTTGAATTATATATTTTAACGGAAAAGCTTTAAAGTACATACACAATTGCACTCTATTTTCAATTGCTTTTGATGGAGTATATATTGCATTTCTTTTGCTTTGAACTATACCACTCACCTAAAAGCTTCTAAACATACAATAAATTCATCTGATACCATTTTTTTTCCGAGGAGAGAAGGTTTTCTTTGATTGTCTTCTATTGACTTTTATGATTGTGGGTCTCTTCCCTTGTGGCAAGTAGTGCTCGATCTATATGTTTGATCAGCTGTAAACTTGGACTATATTTTAAGTTAAATGCTCTCAAATGTGATGTTTATCTTCTTGTTGATAGAAAAATGCTGCCCAGTCTATCTATTGATGGCAGTTCTCTGCCTATCAAAATACCTAGCAATACAAAGTCAACATCACTGTCACAGTATAGGTTAAGTAAACAATATATTCATGCAAGTATATAGATTGTGATTTCGGAAAATAACATATTTGCAAGAACACTTTGTATGTGCAAAGAGAGGTTATTTGGGTCTTTGGTTAATATTTTATGTTTTAGTTGAACTAGCTATCATTGCGAGATTTTTATGCTGGTAAGTATTCTTCATAATACACGAGCATATTTTGCAGATTTACTAACTAAAATAGTTCAATGCTAATCTTTTAAAGCTGTTTGTGCTTTGTTCAGCATGATTACCTTGAAGGTCCATTTTGTTTATAAAATCTTTGTTCTCCATTTTGCTTCAGTTGAAAGTCTTCTGGTTACGACATAGGATATGTTCCCTATGTTCATTAGAAAAAAGGTTCTTTAGTAATCTTACTAACTATTGAACCTTTGTTCCTTTAATTTCATCAAGCGCTTGGATCTGAGGGGCCACAGAATACGTAGTCTCAACAATGGTGGGCTGAACTTGTCGCCAACTTTAGAGGTAACTAACATTAGTTCCATTTTATTACCTTTATAAGGTAACTAGAATCTAAGTTGCGGACTCTTCACTTTTGATGCCGCACCTCTGTTGCATTCTCCAAAATACACTACTTCTGGAGAATCCAACACACACCCATTGATTTTTTTGAAGAGTCCGAGTACCATAAACTTGAATGCACAATGAAACCCATATGGGTCTCCAAGAGTGTTTTCTGTGACAAGATTTGACAACAAAATTGAGATTTCGTACAGTATTATGTGGGTATAATAATGGATTATACAAAAAGATATAAACGAAATTTCGTTTTGCAGTTTGTTTACCTCAGGGATAATCTCTTATCAGTGTTGGATGGTATTGAGATACTGACTAGGGTGAAGGTCAGTTTTCTTTGTATATTTCTGTACAGTTAAAAAAGTATATTTCTTCAATTTGAGTTTTGACACTACTTGCGAAGATAATGCAATTGTCTAGTTATTTTCACTCACAGTATATTGATAATTGTCTGTTTAGGTTCTTGATTTGAGCTTCAATGATTTCAAAGGTCCTGGATTTGAACCACTTGAGAATTGCAAAGCCCTTCAGGTCAGCACTTCTCTTGATGTCTTATTTTGTTTCAAAAACTTAAACGGTTACTCTTTCATTGATAAGGCTCTGAAGTAATTTGTCATTCTTTTTCAACTTTTTGACCTTTTAGCAACTTTATCTTGCTGGAAATCAAATTACATCACTCACAAGCCTTCCAGAGCTTCCCAACTTAGAAGTAAGTCTTTAAACATCTGCCTCACTCCTTGTTCATACTCACAGCAGTTTTCATTTTTTTGAGCCTACTCTAGGTTATTGTTGTTTTCTTAATTATCAAAGAGAAAAAAAGACCAGCTTATTGTTTTTTTCTATGACTCTTAAATTTCAGTTCCTATCTGTTGCTCAGAATAAGTTAAAATCTCTTTCAATGGCCAGTCAGCCTCGGTTACAGGTTAATCTCTGATTTTTATCTTTTCTTACTTCTTGCTGCTTGTATGGTTAGAACCTACATCACATATATTTTTCCTTTGCAGGTCTTAGCTGCTAGCAAGAACAAAATCTCTACATTGAAAGGATTCCCTTATTTACCTTCTCTTGAGGTTAGTAATGAACATCTATTCAATTTCTGATTATTGTTAAATGTGTTTGTAAATGATGACATTATGTTTCTACTTTGGTAAAGGAGTGATATTTATTGTTGTTTGTAGTGGTGGCAAGTGGGTATGTGCACAATGCATATTCCTGATTAGGCAGACTATTTTAAGGAGTTACAACATTAGAAAGTTTTAAGGGGTCATAACTGGGTAATCCAATAGCCACTGAGTTTAACAGGTAGTTTGAGTAGCACATTTATGAAAATAAACAGATTCCAACCTGATACACCTCTGTCTCTACTCTTCTTAAATAATCATGAAGGAACTTAGTCGGTGAATTTCTTTTTCTTTTTTTGCTCCTTTCTCATAGAATCATGAAACTTCAAGCGTTAACAGCATAATTCGGTACAAGTGCTACTGGTAATAACGATCCACATAAAAGTTAAAAACGGCTGCATAGCCCAATATCATCATAGTATCCAATTCCATTTATTTGCTACTTTTATCTTTTCTGATTAATCAAAATTACTCTTATGTCTTGTAGTTTCAATTACTAGATTTTTTATTTCTTATTTGGATCTCGGCATCTACTGAAGAATCAAATCAATGACAGTAAGGCAAAAGATATAGGCATATTTAAAGAAAACCTAATCACCTGTTTTTCTGTATTTTCCTCGCTTGCTCTTTTTCCTTTTGGCTATGGAAGAGGGGAAGATAGAGCCAACAGGGATGAACTATCAACAGAATTAGTGTTTCCCTCTCTGTTCCCAATAAATTTTACTTAAGTTGTCCGAGTCTCTCAGATGCCTCAAAATATTATCTGAAAAACGCTATCTAGTGTTGATGATGGGCTCTGGATGCAATAGCACCGTAAGTATGCTTAATGTTTGCCTAATTCATTCGTGTTAGATTGGTGACTGGTCATACGACAAAATAAAGAGAGATCCTGATAGCTATAATATGCACCACTTCTAGTTATAAAAGTGTTAAACTGAGCTTACAGTAACATTCTCATAAAATGGAAAGTTACTGTAGCATCACTTATATATTACATAGTATAGCTGAATAGGAAGCTATTTTACTTGTCATCTTCTGTATAAGATTAACTTTTTTTGGATCTTGACTTGATTCAGTAAATTCCTGGTACTCACAAAATGATAGAGGACACAGAAAGCTCTCTTCATTTGAGTGCACATGTGAATTAGAAATGTTCTGTATTAATGTGCACGTACTATTCCATATCTAGATTTTTTTTTTATGTCGAATGCTGTATTATATAGTATGCCAAGGATGTTTGTTTAGTTTGCCTTCCACGACAATCTACAGCATTTACGCGTGGAGGAGAATCCTATCCTTAGGCTACCTCACCTAGAGGCAGCTTCCATTTTGCTTGTCGGTCCTACTTTAAAGAAGTTCAATGATAGAGGTACAATACTTTGGTCAATCCTTGTTTTTCTTGTGGTAGCTGCATCTTATGATTTCTGTTGACTATGAATTCTCATTTCGTAGTATTGCTTGTTGTTTCCTTCTAAATGAAATTATATGCTTTCAGATCTCTCCCGTGAGGAGATAGCTCTAGCTAAATGTTATCCTTCTCACACTCCCGTGTGCATCAGAGGTGGTTGGGAATTTTGTCGTCCAGAACAAGCAGTTGGTGAGTTTTCGAGGAACTGCTGTTCTTTTATTGTCCGATTCAGTGATAATCTCTGTATGCATATTTTTCACATACAAAAGGTTTCCTAACATCCTTAAGTAGTGTTAGTTGAATGGATGCCAGATGTGTAAGATTTGTTTGTTGAACTGGGTGATATGCTGTGTTGTATACACCAAGATTGGTTTGGTACATATCCATGCTTAAAGTTAAACTTTGACTAGTCTATCAAAAAAAAAAGTTTAACTTTGACTAGTTTATTGAGATTAGATTAGCATCTGTGATCTGTTACTGCTAGGAGCTAGTCTTCTTGTGGGATCCAATCTTATTTATGTGAAGACACACAATGTTTAATCAAGTGGCTGTGGAGTTGTTTTGTTTTCGATTTCTTCTTTTGTTTACATCATTTCATAGTTCTGCTGGTGAGAGGCAAGATAAAGGTGTAAAACAGTCTCAGGAGGAGATATAAACAAAAGTTAGAGGCTATAGGAGAGAGAATCCAACTTTTCTCTTCAACAATAACTTGGACAATCCAAAGCCTTGAGAGTGTCAATCACTTACTTCTTCACTGCCCTCTTACTTCTTAAGTCTAGAATTTCGTCCCAACTCCTATCTATTTGTGGACTATCCTGGAACCTCCCTCGGTTTACCAAGGAAGCTTACACTAGCTGGATTTTTGGAGAGTTGACAAAACGAACAAGAAGGTCTGGGAAATGATTCCTGCAGTCATCTTTTGAGTTGTGTGGAATGAAAGCAACCACAGCTGTTTCGATGGGATATCAACTCCAACTCATGCCCTGAAAGCTAGATGCTGAGTTGTTTTGTTTAGCTAGAATTTTCTTACAACTATTAACAGCATGGAAAGTTTCTTTCGCCATCTAATTGTGACAGGATGGAATTACCTACCAATCTACATTCTCCGATTTTTTGTTTTTGTTTTTGTGTGTGTGTGAGTGCGCGTGTGTTTGTTCTGTCTTTGTGGATTGCTTCTTGGAGCTTGAAGAGAATATATGTTGGTGGTGCTGCACTTGGCTTGATGGACATTAGTTCAGTGACACAATTATAGTATTTGATGTTTGGAAACAGGAGAATGTGTGGGAATAAGACAAAAAAACTTGCCCTAGAGGGTAACTCACATGACGTGCTCTCGATAATTTTTTTTCATATATAACAGAACAGTGTTAATAGAGCTTGAAGGAATTTGATGACACATATCAAGAATACTGTGTTAATTTTGTATACTCTTGGAGCATAATGGCAACCACTTGTTGCATAGATGATTGGATGAGATTCTTGGGATGTAACTTTTCTGTTTAGTGCTCTTGTGATCTAGTACTTGTATACTGGGGATATTCCACTTTTTGTTTATTTACAAAAGGGATCTTACACAAATAATTGGTTGATTCACTGTTTACTATTCCAGCCGGTATACAAAGATAGTACACTAATCCTACATGATTATACACATGGCATATTATTCATGAATTATTCATAGATTTTACATCAGCCGACTATTTGTAGTTTAAATGATTGAGTGGACGGCTATTTAGGGTATTTCTTCTTTAAATACAAGTAGAAATAAAAAAACTGAAGCATTCTTGATGTATGCTTGGTTTCAAACATACTTGCTTAGTTGCATTTTATCTGTGTACAGTTGAGAGTGCGCTAAACCGTATTAGGTTATCATCTTATAATCATCATATATTATTATAAGTGGGAAACTCCAAAGTGAAAAGTTGAATTACCATTTTGCCCTTCTACTAAATTAAAACTTGATTAATTATGTGTATGCCAGCTGATTTTCAGTTATAATGTTTTTCATCTCTGTAATACTTTTTTGTTTTTGGATAACCGTGGTGTCCTGGCCAGCTTGCACACACCTCGACTAATTCATTCTCTAATACTTCTCTCTTTCACAGATTCAACTTTTCGCTTTCTGCTTGAGCAATGGAAGGAACAACTTCCTCAAGGATTCCTACTCAAAGATGCCTTTATTGACCATCCATTTGAGGAAGATGCTTGCTATTGCCACTTCAATTTTGTTAAGGATGAATCTGAGAGTACTGATTCAGACATAGACTTGAAATACCAATGGTTTATAGGAGAGAGAACTCCATCAAACTTCATAGAAATACATGGTGCAACGAGGGAGGTAATAGTTTTTAGCTACTCTATTTGAGGTTCTGTGTTTCTATATCCATGAGACATCATTATATGATATTAGTTTTTTATGATCAGTTCTATTGGCCAAAGCATGAAGACATTGGTAGAATCTTGAAAGTTGAGTGTACGCCGAAGCTGGGAGAGACAGAATATCCCACTATTTTTGCAATATCTTCTCCAGTTTCACCTGGTATGCTATTTTTTTGTACATAGGAAATAACAAAATAATGATGACGTGATTTGTGAAAAAAGAAGAGTTAATGATGAAATGACTACTCCCTCTTTATCGGAGATATTTGAAATATATGATAGATTGAAAAATGAGTTTGTGTTTGATATAGAATTTTTATGTCCCAAAAAGAATGACACCACAATTATTTGAGAAAGGAAACAGTTTTATCTTTGGGTACAGCATTTTCTGTTTTGGTTTCTAAACTATAGAAGATTGTGATTTGTATTACTTTTATGTAGTTTCACTAGATAAATATGTAGAAGTGTTATTTAATAAAAAAAAAGAAATTGATATAGATTGTTGGATTCACATTGAGTTTGGATCCTTTGACTCTTCATCAGATCTGTACTCTGTTACTATTTTTGAGACAGTGGGAATAGTTGAATTGCAAATATAAGTTTGAGGAATTTTATTTCAATTTCTGAATTTGCAAATGTATTTGCTTGCTAATTTATGCTATGTCCAATATCACATAGGAAGATTGTTAAGTGCTTGGGCAATGTTAATGAGAATCATACATGGATTACTGAGAATCCTACTAGACCTTATCCTTTTTTATCTACTCTGGTCCAACTAACACAACTAGGGGCTGCTAAGGTACTGCATTTTGCATATGTCCTATCAGAAAGGGAAAAAAAGAGAAGAAAACAAGAAAAAATCTCATTTGTCAGATTTTAAAGCACCTGTTAACTGCAATTGCTTGTCAGAAGAAAATGTGTATATTTCATATTATTACGAACCAAGTCAAATCTCTCAATGCAAAGATAATGTTCTGAATTCTTTTTGATAAGTATAACTAACAGTTAACAAAATTGAAACATTAAATTAGCTAAAGAAGTTATATCCAATCCTGTAGATGTATTGAGAAGATGCATTATCTGTTGCCTCTGTCATCTTCAATGGCTGGTGTTTCTGCTGAAGTCTTTTTATTTGCATGTCTTACTGTTAGTTAATTGTCTCTTGATTTTCTATTGGCTGTCAGTTGTATCATCTTTTCTTCTGTTTCTTGTTCCTTTTCTCATTTTCTATTTTTTTGGTAAAGGAACTGGACATCCGAAAGTGTTGAAGATTGAAGTATCTGGAGATTTATTAGAAGGAAATATAATTCGAGGCCATGCAGAAATCGCATGGTGCAGTGGAACCCCAGGGAGAAGCATTTCAAGGTAAGATGATCATCTTAAATTGCAGTCACAACACTCAGATTTTGATTATCTTAATTTTTTCCCAAAACTTGTCCACCATTGATATAGAGGAGTAACCTTCTGGTTTAACCTTTCAGTTGGTTAAGGAAAACGTGGAGCAGCAATCCAGTGGTCATTGTTGGTGCTGAAGAAGAGGAATATCAGTTGATGCTTGATGATGTTGGTTCGTGTTTGATGTTTATGTATACTCCTATGACAGAGGAAGGTGCCAAAGGAGAACCTCAATATGCTATAACAGATTATGTGAAAGCAGGTATGGAGTTGGGAGTCATTTGCTTTTGGGTCATTAGATTCCAAGAAGGCCGCAATATGACAGGCAATTATTTAATATGGAAGAACTGTTCATTCCTCAATCAGGAAAAGTAGAAGTTTAACCAAAAAATATAGAATATGGTTTACTTCTATGTCAATTATATTAGAGCTTCTCAATGACATTCTACGTAGGGTTTTTTGCATGTTAAGATGGTAGCTTGATGGGAGAAATAACTTCCTCTTAAATGGAGATATATCATTACTGTGCAGCTTCTAAGTTATGCAAAACAGAAGCAGTGGCTTCAGGGATTGATATCACCTATTTTCTTGAACTCATTTTGGTCCATCTTACAAAGCAGTCTTTTTTGAACTAGTTTTATTGGTAACTGCCTGATGGCAGGATGTGGTCACTAAGTTAGAATTTTCTGTTGCAGCTCCCCCATCAGTGGGTGATGTACAAATTTCTGGAGATGTTGTTGAAGGAAATACCATAAGAGGAATTGGGAGATATTTTGGAGGAAAAGAAGGACCCAGCAAGTTCGAGTGGTTGCGTGAAGACAAGGATACAGGGTAAGTTGTCTTGTCCTTAAATTTATGTTACTATCTACAGTCTCTTGTACTTCGATTATCGCACTATTTTGTTGTAGTCAATTATCTTTTTTTTTTCAGAATGCTTTCTTTAGTATTTTGCTATGATTTCTTCACTTCTGTTATTTCTTTTTCAATCTGCTTTGATATGCTTTTCCTTGAGCTGAGGGTCTATCGGAAACAACCTCTCTACCTCCAAGGTAGGGGTAAGGTTTGCATACACTTTACCCTCCCATACCCCACTTCTGGGATTGCACTGTGCTTGTTGTTGTTTAGTTATTCATGAAGATTACTGTTATTTTGTTTTTTTTTGGATTGGTAATGCTTTTCTATTCAAACAGGTGCAAATAACTATCTTGCCTAAATTCTTTTGGGGTATGAACACCCTAAGTTTGTTGATTATTTATATAGGTCACACATCATTGTGTAAGGCTTTCCAATGTTGAGTTATATATGTTCCAGTTTCACATTGGTTTTAGAAGGGTTTTGAAAGAGTTTATGAAGGTTTTGGGCACCCATTATCTTAAGGTTTTGGGTAGGATGTTCATATTCTTCTCACATGGTATCAGACCAAACTTGATTAATCTTATTCCCACACAAGTAAGTTTGCATTAATTAAACTACAAATCAGGTTAGCACAGGGTGGTTCTGTGGTTGAGTTATATATGTCCCACATAAGTGTTAATGGGGGCTTCTAAAGTGGTTTATAAAGGTCTTGTGTTACCCTAACATTTCCTTATTGTTTTGAGTCAGATACTCGAAATATTTCATAAAGACTAAAGTAGTATTTACTAGTACACCTGCCGCATAATCTTCTAGCAAATCCTGCAATCTATAATAAAACCACATCCATTCAACTGTGATGCACTTGCGTGAACCAAGCCTTTAAATTCCTCTAGTCTACGCAATTGTGACTACTAGATGGAAGTGACCACAACTTCTTGGCGTCTTACCTTGAAAAAGCAGTCACAAAGCCATTCTTTTTTAAAGCTAAGTAGGCATTACCCTAGCTGGTTTGTATAGTTTCAGATGTGGCTACAACTACAATGTACACTTCTCCAATTCTGGCTCATCCTTCAAAAACTTTCTGGCTTGCTTTCTGATGGAATACACTTTTGTGTGATGAACTATTTGTCAGAATCTCACATGATTTAAGTGTGATTTGTAGTCACCATATCTCTTCTTGGAAATCTTACCATTTGTGGTACCTTTTGGGGTGCTTATGTCCATTTTCTTAACATGGTGTCGAAACAAATAGACGTCCAGGGTTCAATTCTCATTGCCAACCTTGATCTTTTTTCTTAAAAAAAAGTTTTTCTTTGTGTTTGACCCATCACCAAGAAACATGCCTGCTCGTGATGGAGTCTGTTGAAGACACTAATTAGGAAACAACTATATGTTCTATCTAGTAGTTTAAGCTTTTAGATGAGGTAATCATACACTTCCCAAAATACTGCTATTTCATGTGGTTTGATGTCCATTTTTTCACCTGGTTGATCTTGTTTGATAAGTCTTTTAACTTGCCTTGTATCCTTTTCTTTGGCTTGGGTTGTGGAGACAGGGAATTTGTGCTGGTGTCATCTGGTATGAATGAATATACTTTGACAAAAGAGGATGTTGGCTGCTGCTTGGCTTTTGTTTATGTACCCGTGAATTTTCAAGGTGTATATTTTGTGACTAAATTCCATCTTTTTTAATAGTCCATGAGCGTTGTTACATCTGACTGTGCTTTGCAGGACAGGAAGGGAAATCTGTATCGCTTGTGTCACAGAAAGTTAAGCAAGGTTTGCTATTCTAATGTCTCGTAACTTAACATCCTTAGATTGTTTCATGTAATGAATCTTTTGTCAGGGAATGAGTTCACATTGAGATACGATACTTTGTCGAATTGGTCAATCTAAGATGGGATGTTTAGGTGTGTCGGTCATAGTTTTTCGTTTAAGGTCAACAATTATAGTAGTAATAGAAAAATCTCCTATATAAGAGAAGTATACAAAAATTAAGAGTATACAACATAATATGGAGAAATTTTAGATTATATCTCATGCAACCGACATAAGTTGTGCCAGACACTCATTTTTTTTTGTTGACAAGTGATCCTTTGTTGGTCCACCTCACAAGAAAATTCGCTCTTTTCTACTCTCTCCTTCCATTGTCTTGTTCTGGTCTTTTCAGCTCCTACCACCTCCCAGTGTCACATGCTGGTTAGGTTTGCTGAAGCCAATTATACAAGTCATACTTGATAGAACAAAATGCATATGCAACTTCTTTAAATATGATATAATTTTGGTGATAAGTTATCAGTATTCTGCATAGTGAAACAATGTCGGTTTGTGGATCTTATTGTTTTTTTTAAAATAAATCTAAATAACTGTTTCAGCTCCTCCTAAAGTGACACATCTAAAGATAATTGGTGAACTAAAGGAAGGCAGTAAAATAACGGTAACTGGTATCGTTACTGGAGGAATTGAAGGAGCCAGCAGAGTTCAGTGGTTTAAAACAAGTTCATCAACATTTGAGGGTGAGAGCTATCTTGATGCATTGAGTACATCCAAAATTGCAAAGGTAATAGATATTGAGTTAAGGTTTTAAATATCAGTCCTACTTGTGATGCATCAAATCAATAACCATTACTTAGTCATAAAATGATGCATGCAATCAGTAAATGTCTGTTTTCTACAGGCGTTCCGCATACCTTTAGGAGCTGTTGGTTACTATATTGTTGCAAAATTTACTCCGATGACTCCAGATGGCGAAGCTGGTGAACCAGTCTTTGTCATTTCTGAAAGAGCTGCAGAGAGTAAGTATAGTACATTTAAATTTCATCTGTTTGTGCATTTGTTCTTTAACTTTGAATAATCAATCAACATGGATGCTTTTTTGCAGCTCTTCCACCTAACCTTAACTTTTTATCTCTGACTGGGGATTACGCCGAAGGTGGAATAATGACTGCATCTTATGGTTATATTGGGGGTCATGAGGGAAAAAGTATTTACAATTGGTATCTTCACGAGGTAGAATGCTGTGTTCTTGTCTCAACATGATTGTAGGCTCTGTATTATCTAGACTCTTTTCAGAATCCTATCCGGACTGCTGAGAGAAAAATAACTGATCATGTTTATACCTACTCTCTTGGATTGGTATGTTATTAGACACCAAATGATGGATGGTGCTGATCTGAGAATAAGTGAGAATATTCTCTGAAGCAGAGTATCCCTTACTCAGTTCAAATGAATTTTAAATTAGATACTTCAGGATTTCATCAAATTCAAGTAACAAATGAGGAAGTAAATCTTGGATAATCGTTTTTCTATGGGAGTTAGTGATGAACCTTGTCTAAACATGGGATGATTCTCAACTTCCCTAAAGAAACAGAATGAAAAAAAAAACAAGAAATAAAAGGGAAGAAACATTAACACTGACTTATCATATGAGGGATGCAGAGCACTGAGAATGTAAAGTAAAAGCTAAGGGATTCTATTGTTGTTTCGTACAAAACTGATGCAAAGTCTATTTGAGTCGTATTTTATGAAAGCATATGCTCCATAATTTATGTTGCTGTAATGAAAATATACCTGTTATGAAGAAAAGACCATTTTTGTTTTCTGTATTTGAAGAACTTTTGATACATAATTTCATTACATGGGTTATCATTACGTCTTAATTACTGAAACTGTACATGTGTAATGGACTACTTCGTTGGTTTTATACAAATCAAAAGCTAGAGCAAAAAGATTGTCTTTGTGAACACCGTGAGCTCATCCATGCTTATTGCAGTTTCTGAATGTTTAAGGTAGTTATGGCCTTATGGGGATAACAGTGTTAGTGGCTAGCTAACAGTTCTTAGATTGCATGATAGTTTTATTTTAATTTTTTCTTAAACTTAATATAACATTCTTTTGTTGCTGTTTTTAGCTATCATTGATGGACTCTTCTTACTGCAGGTTGAAAATGGCTTAGGTGCTATGATACCTGAGTTTTCCGGTCTTCTTCAATATCGTATTGCCAAAGATGCAATTGGTAAATTCATATCTTTCAAATGTACCCCAGTTCGTGATGATGGGACAGTGGGCGAGCCAAAAACTTGTATAGGACAGGAGCGTGTTCGCCCAGGTAATGATACATTTCCACACGTTGGGACGGATTTTAAGAATTGTTATGATTTTTAGTCTTCTGTAGATATCCTAGAGCATACATTATTCTTAATGCTTACTGATGTCTCAGAGCTTGCTGCAGTCCAGGTTCTGATATATTTTCTTGTCATAGAACTCCATGAGTTAAGCATAGGCCTAGCTATGATCCCTGTATACATCACTTCCTGGGTGCCACACAATTTAATTTTCTGGTGTTCCTCACAAAAAAACATAATAGAATTATAGGGTTTATGTAAAACAATCTCAGATTGTGATGAAGTGTACTTTTAACCTTTCTTGGAAAAGTGGGACCAGATTCTTCTTGAAAGAAGCTATGAACATGACCTTTTATTGTACTATTGGAGTTTAGTAATCATTTGTTACTTAACTGGTATCTGATGAAATTCAGGTTCTGCTGTTATCACCTGGTTTTAAGAAGAGAGCTAGAAAGCTTCTTTTGCAAATACTTAGCAAAGTCTGTATCCTCTTTTCAAAGCCTTATTGCATTTTTTTCTTTTCCAACTAGCACGACACATATTTAAATACTCTGACACTGTTCAAAGTTCACTAGTGGAATATGGTTGCAGAAATCTCATGCTGCTTTTTGATGGACTTGGATTTCATTAATTAGTTGTCACCTAATATTTTCTTTGTGTTGCTCATAAAAAAGTTTCTTATTTTGATATTGTATGGTCTAGGAACTCCAAGATTGCTTTCTCTACGAATAGCCGGAACTGCAGTTGAAGGCACCACACTAAGCATTGAGAAGAAATACTGGGGTGGTGAAGAGGGAGATTCAATTTACCGCTGGTTCCGGGTATTTAAATGCGTTTTTAAATGGTTAATCCTCTTTACAAGCAAATAAGCTGACTAGTATAAATGTTACTGCAGACTAGTTCAAGTGGAACAAACATAGAAGTCAATGATGAGATGACATCCTCATACAAGCTGTCTATTGATGATATTGGATATTTTATATCTGTATCCTGTGAACCTGTTCGAAATGATTGGGCTCGTGGTCCTATTGTTATCTCGGAACAAGTTGGACCCATTGTTCCAGGTATTACCAAATGAATCTCTGCATATGAATAGGTCAACATGAATTATTATTAGTTTTTCAACTTCTGAATTGGTTGCTTGGAAGTTAATAAGATTACTTTCTTTTTTTCGTATAACAAGATTACTCAGTTTGCTAGTTATTTAGGACAGACATGCAACCATGCTGATTGCCTTATTTTTTAAGTTCAAAATGATATTTAGATATGAGTTATATCTAAAACCCTTTACTACAGGGCCACCGACTTGCCATTCACTTGAATTTCAAGGATCTTTGGTTGAAGGAGAACGTGTGAGCTTTGTTGCGTCTTATAGTGGAGGGTACAGTTACATATTAAAATCATCCATCTAGAACTTGAGTCTCTGAATTCGTTTTGGTTTGTTCTGAAGTTGAAAGTGTTCATGCGCAGGGAGAAGGGAGAATGCATACATGAATGGTTTAGAGTGAATCATGATGGTGGCAAAGACAAAATAAGCTGTGATGGTAGGGACATATATTGTCATAGTTTATTATAAGGGTGCAAAAACTTGTCGAGTAAATCAGTTTTGTTGGCAGAGTTTCTGGATTTGACTCTTGAGGATGTCAGTAATTGTATAGAGCTTATTTATACTCCCATCCGCAAAGATACATTAAAAGGAAGCTGTAGGAGCATATTGTCTTGCCCAGTAGCTCCTGGTATGTCATTTGCTCTTACATAATCTTTTGTTAGAAAAGGCACTTTCAGTGCCAATCATATTTGTAGCATAATCAGAAATTGATTATTTCATGTAGTAGCGAGTGACATTTTTCTTTGCAACACTTGGGTATGCAAATGCGTGAAAAATAACGCGAAAGCATCAGTCTTGGCGCTGTTTTAGGTTTCCCAACAAAATTGAAAACTGTACTTTGAAAGTTCAGGTTTTGATGTATGCCTCTGTTATACTATTCTGATCACAAGTCTCTACTTCCATGACCGTTCTGCCACTAAGGACTTGACAATAATTTTTGTCAAGTTCTTCAGACATTTGAATTCTGCTTCTTTTTGTTCTCTGCAATCAATCACATGAATTGATTCTGTTTTGGTGAAGCCTGAGCAGGATATTTTTGACCAAATAATATATCTTTGATTATTCATGATCCCGGAATGACATTAGCAGATTAGCTAGAATATGAACTTCCTCAGATGTTCCAATTTTTAACAGCTTTTTATTTTCATGAATTTTTAACAGTTTATGTGCACTATTTTCTTGTGTTGCTCCATGCAGTAAACCTCCATAATTACACTGTTTGACTTTGTGCTTTTTATTCTGCTGTTAAATCATTCATATGAAGTACTTCTACCTTATATTGACCTTGCATTGAGATAGGGGACCCAATTGGTGTTGAATTGTCAATTCCTAAATGCTGCGAGGGCGAGACAATAGTTCCCAATCAGAGATACTTTGGAGGGAAAGAAGGTGATAGTGAATATGTTTGGTATCGGAGTAAGAATAAGCTTCATGAATCTGCTCGGCTGAACTTGCCTAGCGTTACAGAGGATGTACATATTTGTGCAAGGACTTTGTAAGTCTTCTTAAGAGTAATAATTACTAACTTTGACTACTTGTTGAAAAAAACTCAAAAGAACACATCTCATGTTTGTTTATTCTGTGAGTAATCCTTTTTGAATATGTATTTACCAGATCATATACGCCATCGCTTGAAGATGTGGGAGCATATTTGTCATTATATTGGCTTCCAATTCGCATCGATGGCAAATCTGGGAACCCATTAGCATCAGTTTGCGAGTCTCCAGTCTCCCCAGGTAGACCTTGATTCCTACTCCTGATTAGATTTATGTCTCCCTTCCCCATCATTGATTACAACCTAATAACTTGGAGTGTTTTTTTTTATTTGTGATAAGGTAAATAATTTTATTAACATTTGGGGGGAAACCCCGTATACAATCCATATACCAAAAGAAGAGAACCTACACCAAAATATGGTTCTCTACAAAAGAGATCCAATCCTCTATACAAATTGGGACCTCACAAGTACACCAAAAGTAAACTAGGGACAAAACAGTGCTCTTCATTTTTACAAAATCAAGTTCCACCCCTTCAAAAGCTTTCCATTTTTAATTCTTTTAGTATGAGATAGTATATTCTATTTCAGAGCTTTCAATTAAAGGGTGCTGGACTCCTACCTGATAATCAAAAAAGGAAAGAATGCCATATAAAATGGAACATAGGGAGTATTTGCTTATTTTGAAGTGTTGTACTGAAGATGTCTTGTGAAATATGTGGCAGCTTCTCCAGTAGTTTCTAGTGTTCATGCAAAGGAGCTCTCATCCAGTAGTTACCTTGGGGAAGGAGAATATTTTGGTGGTCATGAAGGAACAAGCTTGTTTAGCTGGTACAGAGAAACTGATGAGGGAACAATCACTCTCATCAATGGAGCATGTTCTAAAACTTATGAAGTTGTAGATGAAGATTACAATTGTCGTTTACTTTTCGGGTAACAGCTTCTCTAACTTTTTGACTGGATTTTGAAGTGTTTTATTGTAAGATACAGGGGCATAGTAGTTGATGCTTATACATGCAGATGTATTTCTAGTCTTCTGCAGGAGTGTTTCTTCTGTTTTTTCTTTTTTGAATAATCTTGTTAAAGAAAAAATGAAAATAAACAAATGACATATGGAAATTTTTTAAAGAAGAGGTGCATGTATATTATCTTTTTCTTTCTAAAACATGTTACCCAAAATTTGCAGATATACGCCAGTTCGTTCAGATTCAATTATTGGTGAACATCAGTTATCTGAGCCAACTCATGTGATTCTCCCAGGTATTTGTCTTATCATAGCATAAGGTAGTCGTCTAGTTTATGCCATCATGTAGAGGTCCTTATGAATGGGTTGGTTTTGTACTAGTTTGAGATAGACACTGCCACTCTTCACCTTCACACAATTAACTGTTTTGGTGCCATTGTGACATTACGACAAAGTTTAGAAGTACCTGAGAAATGAATATAAGAGAGCGATGTACTGGTGACTAGTGAGTTGATAAATGCACTACAGACCTTTTTATAGGTGTTGTTGGAGTATAAAGAGAATACATGTCTATCTTCACACATCTAGATTCACTGAATTTGAGCAAGTGAAATATTATTGTAGTCTATACTATATAGGATATGTTTGGATATTCTCTATTCAAGTATAGAGTATTTGCTATGTTATTAGACAACATAGAAAATTTATCTATCATATTGTATGTAGACTAAAACTCCTCTGAGAATCCCTCTTGTACATTGTTGGTTAATCAAGTCTCTTCTCAGTGGTGGTGAACCCACGTGGTTACCATTAGGTGCCCAAGAACTCACATTTTCCAATTTAAACTTTAGATTTTATTATAGGTAACTAGGTAATTAGTGAAAAGATGGATATATAAATTAGTGAGCACCCATGATCTTCAATCGACAAATGGTGCAGTGGTTAACAAACAGAAGTAGGAGGTGCAACTACCTCTGCATTCAGGGTACCACTCTTGTTTGATGAACTTTTTTTATGGTTAGATCTTCTTTTAGCCCTTTCTTCATTCATGGCTGATTCTTCTCTTCCTTTACTTATATATTTATTTTTGCCTCTCCTTTGTTCCTCATTCTTTCACCACAGAGTGATGAAATCTGTTTTTTCCTTTCCTTTTTCTTTTTCCCTATTACAAACACAAAGACACACTAGTCACCAAGTGAGGATGTCTAAAGGCTAGAGCAGTAAAGCGAAAAATCTATTTACTTGCAAAGTCTAGCTCTATAAAAGTAAGTCATATTTATTGTTTTGAAAAAAATATAAAAACTCATCGCAGACAATTGTGAATACAATGAGGTGAGTATCGCGAATACCATATAAGGAGACAACAACAGTTCCCTCAATCAATGTGGGACAATCTAACATAAAAGAAGAGTTTTTCAATCTTCTACTACAATTCCAACAGTCCAACCTTTTGATTATCTGTCAAATGTTCAGCTCAGCAAATATTCCTTAGTCGTTTTGCTTCTCTGTAGAGCATTCTTCATTTAGAATTTTTCCATTCACTATCTAGAATACTGTCCTTTTCAATAATTGTGAAAAGTTTACCAAGGTCATTTTCTGACAGTTACGCTATGTCCACAGATATTCCAAGAATTGAGACGCTGGCTCTTACTGGGAAGGCTGTTGAAGGAGACATACTAACTGCTGTTGAAATTATTCCAAAGAGTGAAATTCAAGAGCATGTATGGGCAAAGTATAGGAAGGATATCAAATATACTTGGTACTTCTCTGTTTTCATCATTTGATATGCTGGGAATCAACTGTTTTTCCTTGATGGCTGATTATTCTTTACTAGATATTATTTCATGTCAAGTTAGACGGTGATAATATAGTGATGATTTCTCTTGCCACACTTGCTACTTTTCCTATATTCGGAGAAAAAGGAACCAAAAATTGCTCGTATTTCGTGAATGATATTGGTTCTATATCTGGATCTCTGGAAATAATTTTGGGTTAGTTGGTTAAATATCTGGATATATGGAAGCACATATAGTTGGTGTTATCTTGATATGATTTACTTCTTGACTCTTATGTATAATTTACTGCATCCAAGATTGCAAACTGCAATTGAGTCATCTAGCATAATCCAAAGACTGCATTGCTTCTGGAGGTTCTATTGTAGAGTATATTGAGAAGCTTTTGATATTTTATTGGCTGCTGCAGGTTCATTTCGACTGAAACAGGAAATAATAAGTCCTTTGAGCCATTACCATCACAACGTTCTTGCTCATACAGGTTACGATTTGAGGACATAGGTCGCTCTCTTAGATGTGAATGCATCGTGTCTGATGTTTTTGGAAGGTCAAGTGATCCAGTGTATGCTGAAACTCCTTCAGTTTCACCAGGTCTTGTAGCTCTAAATTCTAATCTTGTTTCCACTTGTATATACTTAAAGATAACCATAATTGTGAGATGGGTAAAACATACCTGATTGTTGCCGTGTGTGGAGTGTCCCTAACTGACATTCCTCTCTTGACATGAATTTGTAGCAGATTGTATTTTGGGCTTCCTTTGTTTCTTTCTTTTATTTTAAAATTTGGTTGTGGTCGGTGTTTGTATCAGGTGTATGGTCAAAAAAGTGCAGTCACTCACTGTCACCATGTATTGTCTTTGGTTAGTTTGAGAAGAGGAAAAGCGGGCAAGTAAAAGTGGAAGGTCATGCTTTTCATTCCCCTATGATTTAGACAAAAAGGAGGAAGTACATCCTTTTCTTTAACTTCCTTCCCACTCCAAACAACCAAAACGTAAATGATCCATGCTTTATCCAACGGATGTAAGGAGATCAATGAGTTGGTCTACCTTTTACCCTTCTCCTCCCTTTTGTGTAAGCCAAGCATACTGCTCGATTTTGGATTGGTTACATTTCTTGCCAGCATTCCATTTCCTACAAGGCTTGAGTGCTTCTCACAGTTAGTTCAATATGCTTGGGAAAGTCCTCCTAAAATATCAGTAACTTATGATTGATTTCTTATTTGTTTCACTCTGTTAGAGGAAATTTGTTAATGCCTAAGGCAGAGCCTAAAATTGACATGCCATTTTAGTAATTCTTCTGCAGCTTTCTTGTATGCCATTATGAATATTGAATACTATCTTTCGTGCTGCTGGCTGCTGGAGTCTTTGATTATTGCCAGTCAGATACTTCAACTTAGTTTTAGCTCATTGAATTTCTTTCATTCCTTTTACTCGTATATTTCTGGATAAGTAAAATTTAGCCTAATCGGGCCAACATTAAATTTGCTGTTATCCTTTACTTGATACTTCCCTCCTTGTGACCGGCTCATCCTTGTATGTGTTTCCCTCCCCTCTGCAGACCAAGGATATTCTTCCTTGTTGACGTCTTAGCTTTAATATATCTTGAAATAATTCTTATATTTCTTTTGACAAATTGAATAACCTAACTTGTTCCCTGGCATATCAATCATGTGTTCTGTTGGGTAATTTTAAATGTTTTATATAATTCTATTTATAGAAGTTTATTTATGAATCTGCTTCTTCTCAGGTATCCCTCGGATGGATAAGCTGGACATTGAAGGTAGAGGTTTTCACACCAATCTGTATGCTGTTCGTGGCGTTTATAGTGGCGGAAAGGAGGGCAAAAGTAAAATTCAGTGGCTTAGATCTATGGTTGGAAGTCCTGACCTCATCTCCATTCCTGGTATGCTAAAAAAATGTTCCATCTGATTTTGGTTTCTTAGCTCATTTCCATTACTGTTGTAGGAGCTAACATATCTTTTATAACTTTGCATTTGGTTGATGCCAGCCATACAAAACCTTACTTCATTAAAAAAATGATTAGTGTCGCTGAAACTGTCCGATTCTCATGATAGATAGTGTGTGAACAAGGAGATTTTCCTTGGTGCAGGATGTTTTACAACATGTCTTCTTTCCACTCAGTTGTGTCCAAACAGAAATAATAAAAAGAAAAAGTTTTACTGTCTTAAGAGTAAAGGGAGAAGCAAGTTGTTCAGATGCAAATATAAATGCTTCGACAGCAAGGTTCCTCTGATCCTTACTATGATCTGAAGTGTTAAGGGAACTAAAATTTTACACCTTCCCAATGCTATACATCTTGCTGGAGCTCTGTAAATTTGAGGTTTTTATAACTCTTAAGGTATTCAATGGAGGTTCATCTTTTATATCTGTTTGTTTCCAAGTATAAATCCCCATTGATCACCCAATAAGAACAAGAAAAACATTGAAGGGGGTTGATAACAGATTATATTTTTTTTTGAAACTGGTAACTTTAGTCTATATATCCACAGGTATACTACAACAAAAGTGTAGTTTCCTTCAAAAGTGTTGCAACTTACAGAATAAAATAGTGTTAGTCTAAACTGCTGCCTATAAACAATCTAGCACATCAAAAATGTCTTCTGTCCTAGTTAATATATCTTGTTTACACCAAAGATAGAAAAGAGCTAAGCAGTCCATTTTGATCTTCTGTAAGCTGTTCTGCCAATTTTCAAAACTCCTGTTGTTTCTCTCTTTCCAGATTGTCCACCAAATACATGCTGGGACAAGTTTCCATCTCTTCTCCTTGTCAGAAGCATTGCCATCTCTATTCCAGCTGCTCAGGACTCCTTTAATACTCCCTGGTTTCACCCATCTTATCCCCTTTAGGATGAACATTCTCCATAATTGTTCCGTCCATGTACAATGCAAGAAAAGATGGTTAATTGTCTCAGCATGTTCTTCACATAAAGTACATCTAGAAGCCAATTGATAGCCTTTTTTCTTTAGATTTTCATGGGTCAAAACTGCTTCTTTTGTCAATAACCACATGAAGCAGTTAGCTTTGTAGGGTACTTTTGGTTTCCAGATGCTCTTCCATGGCCATTCCGTCTCCTGTCCTGCATTCTTGTTGAGTTCCTTATAAATTGAATTTACTGAG